>JAODAL010007043.1:0-128528 GCA_025379985.1 Phyllomedusa bahiana
TACCAAATACATTGCTGTTCTGACTTTACTAGCTAGAGCAGTTATTATCTCCTGCTTGTGTACACTTCTGTAAAACCACACGTAACCTGGACAGGATCTGGAAGCCTGAAGTTGGCTGTGAAACATGGCGAGAACACCTTATTTAGGTTGATGAAAATTGACAATTTCAACCAAAGCTACCATTTGTTGGTGAAATTTAACAATGAATGATCATGATCAGACTATCACTGCCTGAAAAGCAATATAGTGGGTCATACAAATTTGTGTCCACTATCCATCAGACAAAAGATCTGTCATTCAGGAGGAATGTTTCCTCTCCTCTTTGTAGTCAGAAAAAAAGACTTTTTGTACAGGAAAGATATATTTCTCCACAAACAATCTGTCACAGATGTAGGTGGATTCACTGAACCACCGAAAGCGATGGTATAAGCAACGCCAGAGAGCAGAGCCTAAGTAGCCCCTGGTATTCACCAGAGCCCACCACAAAATGGGTTGGACTTGCTGTGGAGGGGAACTACCAGGTCGCTACCCCTGACGTGACTTGCTTGCGATGGCAGCCGGGATGCAGCTTGGTACAGAATCGTTAGACGGCCAGAGGCGTAGAGGTGTAGTCGGGGACAGGCAATGTGGTCAGGTCAGGTGGCAAGCAACGTGGTCAGGAAACAATAGCAGGAAGAACTGGTAGACAGATAGGCAAGAACTCTCTCCAACACTCTCTCAAATTGCAGTAAGAAATGCAAATACTCTGGCAGAGAGTGTAGAAAGAGTCAAGAGGATATAGGGTCAGCGTCTGGCAATTAGCCAATTACCGGCATGCTGGCCCTTTAAATCTTGAAGAGCTGCTGAGTGCCAGCGCACGTGCACCCGCGTCCTAGGGCCAGGAGCAGGGGCCGCAGCACCCTCCATGACACAATCTTTCAGAAGGGAATATTTTAGGATATTCCTAGAAGACAGTATCTTTCATTAATCATATGCAGCCAGTTTGAATGACTGTAATGGCCAATAGGTCCATAATGTTTATTGATGTATCTGTGAAACAATTGTGCACCACATAATCTTTCACTTAATGGTTATTGGGCTGACTTCTGTTAAATATGTATGGCCACATTAAGATTTGTAACCTTTCATTAACAAGGCAGTATAAATAAAATCACAAATTAAAATTTAAACATGTTTTGGTCTGTTGTATCTATATTAAATCACTGATGTTTGTCTTTTGACACAGCTCATTATGATATTGCACGGTTTTCTATAGCGTTTGTTTTTCTTCAATAATTTAATCATTATAAATTAAGGCTACTTGCAAATTGTATTTTCAGATTCAGTGGGAACAATGTATGTCCTAGATGCAAACCTGTCTGAAAGGGAGAGAAGCTGAGCTCTGTGATATAAAGGGTTATATAATATAGGAGAGGTGATGAGCTTTGTGATTTTTAGGGTTATATGATAGAGGAGAGAAGCTGAGCTCTGTGATATATAGGGTTATATGATAGAGGAGAGGACCAGAGCTCTCTGATATCTAGGGTTATATGATAGAGGAGAGAAGCTGAGCTCTGTGATATATAGGGTTATATGATAGAGAAGAGAAGCTGAGCTCTGTGATATATAGGGTTATAAGATAGAGGAGAGAAGCTGAGCTCTGTGATATATAGGGTTATATGATAGAGGAGAGAAGCTGAGTGCTGTGATATATAGGGTTATATAATACAGGAAAGAAGCTGAGCTCTGTGTTATATAGGGTTATATGATAGAGAAGAGAAGCTGAGCTCTGTGATATCTAGGGTTATATGATAGAGGAGAGAAGCTGAGCTCTGTGATATATAGGGTTATATGATAGAGGAGAGGAGCTGAGCTTTGTGATATATATGGTTATATGATAGAGGAGAGAAGCTGAGCTCTGAGATATCTAGGGTTATATGAGAGAGGAGAGAAGCTGAGCTCTGTGATATATAGGGTTATATGATAGAGGTAGAGAAGCTGAGCTCTGTGATATATGGGGTTATATGAAAGTAGGAGAGAAGCTGAGCTCTGTGATATATAGGGTTATATGAAAATAGGAGAGAAGCTGAGCTCTGTCATATATAGGGTTATATGATAGAGGGGAGATGCCGAGCTCTGTGTTATAAAGGGTTATATGATAGAGAAGAGGAGCTGAGCTCTGTGATATATAGGTTTATATGATAGAGGAGAGAAGCTGAGCTCTTGTGATATATAGGGTTATATGATAGAGAAAAGCTGAGCTCTGTGATAGGGTTACATGATAGAGGGAGACAAGCTGAATCTGTGATACACAGGGTTATAAGAGACAGAAAGAGAGAGAGAGAGAGAAGCAGAGCTCTTGTGATATATAGGGTTATGTGACAGAGGGAGAGAAGCTGAGCTCTGTGATATATAGGGTTATATGATAGAGGACTAAAGCTGAGCTCTCTTTGATATACAGTATCTCACAAAAGTGAGTACACTTCTCATATTTTTGAAAATATTGTATTATATCTTTTCATGTAACAATACTGAAGAGTAGTCAGTGTACAGCTTATATAACAGAATAAATTTGGTGTGCCCTCAAAATATCTAAAAAAAACAGGCATCAATGTCTAATCTGCTGGCAACAAAAGTGAGTACACCCCTGAGTGAAAAAAAACAAAGTGCCCAAAGCGTCAATATTTTGTGTGGCCCCCAATAATTTTTAGCAGTGCCTTAACTCTCTTGGGCATATAGTTCACTTGAGCTTCACAGGTTGCCACTGGAATCCTCTTCCCCTCCTCCTTGATGACATAATGCAGCTGATAGATTTTAGAGGCCTTGCACTTATCCACATTCTGTTTGAGGATGCCTCACAGATGCTCAATAGGGTTTAGGTCTGGAGACATGCTTGGCCAGTCCAGCACCTTTACCCTAATTTTCTTTATTAATTCTAATTGATTGGGTAGCGGGTTGGTCGTCTCCTGGTTAGACGGGTACAGTTCAGCAGGTACAAAAGTTCAAATAACCAGAAAATGTTTTAACTGACCTCAGCCAGTTTTATTGTCAGTTTGTGGTACACAAAAAAACAAAGCAAACAAAATAAATCCTATGCCTGTCCGGCTCTAACTAAACAGTAAGGATCCTCGCTATCCCAGTTCCGGCCTAACACCGGAACAGAATACCAGAATGTCCATACCACAAGCAATGCTCCCACAGGCTCCTAGCAGATGACCTGTTCCCAGGCTGAGAGAGTATGTGTCTACACTCCTGGCCTTATATGAGGATAACACACCTTGAACTAATCAGACAGCCCAAGACCTGGACTGTCCAGGTGGAGTGGGGGCCCACCCTCTATTGTCTCACTCCAGCAAAACAGGCTCTTGAAAACGGGTTTTACACATAGAGATTCTAGATATCTGAGAACTCTAATTCTCTGGTTGCTTTTACCTAACATACATGAGGAATCTTGGGCAAATATACACTCCCTCTATGACTAGTCCAGACACTCTGTCACACAATGCAGTGGTCATCATGGAGGTGTGTTTGGGGTTGTTATCATGTTGGAATACTCCCCTGTGGCCTAGTCTCTGAAAGTAGGGGGCTGTGTTCTGATTCAGTATGTCACAGTACATGTTGGCATTCATTGCTCCCTCTACGAACTTTAGCTCCCCACAGCAGACAGAACTCCTGCAGCCCCAAATGATGACAATCCCACCACCATGTCTGACTGTACGCTAGATTCACCTGGTTGCCAACACATATGCTTGACACCATCTTAACTAAACAAGATTATCTAGTAGTCCATGTGCTTAGTCTTTTCTACAGTAAACTATTTGCAGGCTGTACATCATCTTTAGAAGAGTCTTCCTTTTTCGACAACAGTTATGCAGACCAATTTGATGCATTGTGTGGTATATGGTCTGAGCACTGACAGTCTGCAATCCTACCCCTATAGCCTGTGCAGAAATCTTTGGATATTGCGCTGAGCACTTGTACTCGACCATGGCGAGGCCTATTCTGAGTGGAACCTCTTTTCAGAAGACTTTATGATCTTTTTTTTCAGATCTTCAGACAGTTATTTGCCATATGGTGCCATGTTGAACTTCCAGTGACCAGAATCAGTGTGAGAGTGATAATACCAAAGTCACACCTGCTCCCCATTCACACCTGAGAACTTGTAACACTAATAAGTCATATGACACCGTAGAGGGAAAATGGCAAATTGGGTACAATTTGTACATTTTCACGTAAGGGTGTACTCACTTTTGTTGCCAGTGGTTAAGACATTGATGGCTGTGTGGTGACATATTTTGCACTGTTACAAGCTTTACATTGTATCAAAGTATAATATCTTCAGTGTAGTCGCATGAAAAGATTTAATCTTCACAAAAATGTGAGAGGTGAAATACTGTATAAGGTAATAAAGTGAAAGAAGCTGAGCTTTGTGATGTATAGGTTTATATGATTTGGAGTAGGATTCTTGAGTAAAAAGCATAATAAATATTGGTTTGACTCCATAAGAGACAGTGGGAATCCTGCAGACTCCACCCATATACAGTGATTGTTCTTCCTTTATTAGTATGTGTGCAGAGCAAACTATCAGTCACGTTATGTGGGCAGGGTAAGCAGTACTTTCACTTTCGATAAATAAAAGAGCTCAGGTTTCCTCCCTTTATCATATCTTGCTTTTAGATGCGGTTTGCATAAGCCATCTGACAGGTTTGTGTTACTTGCCAACTTCTAGTATTGGGATTCAGGGAGATTAAGGTTAGAGTAGTAGCTACTGAGGGACTTGTGGTGTTACTCAGCTTTCTTGGACACTGCATAGCTTATTCAGAATTCAGGAAACCTGGGTGACACCAAATCACTCAGCTTTCCAGTTGGCCATGATGGGGAACGGAGGGCAATGTAGTTACCTCCATAAGTACTAGTGCAGGGAAATGTCATGCACATGTTCACAGCTTTACTATAAAGTCTAGCTGTGCCTCTATACTTTTTAATACAGTTAAGAGAAACTGCAGAGCTGTAAAAGGTGAACATTGGCTACGAACATTGGCATAACTACAGCCATAGCAGCCACCATAGGGCTAAGAGGTTGATGGGTCCCACTGAGGTACAAGAACTTTCTGTAAGAAAAAAACAAGATAGTGACTTTCTACTATCTAGTACTCATAGGGGGATACTCTGATATATGGTGCTATTAGTTTTACCTTTAATTATTGCTACTTATTCTGCTATTTATTTATTTTTTGCTGAAGGTGGTGGAGGTTAATCTGATTTTGCATTGGGGCCTCAAGTTTCCAGTCCATTCCCTGGCTACAAAGGTGCATGAGGGCAGATGTGCATTCTACAATGGAGCAGCTGAACACTGAAAAAAAAAAAAACAGGGGGTTACCAAACACGTATTTAATACAAGAGTTCAGAGAACCCTACTGTTTATGGGATTCTAAAGCAGATGGATGTTGTCACGGCCTGCGCCGCTCCCCGGCCCGCGGGCCGCGGGCGCATCCGTGGTCCCCCTCCCGGGTGCTCACCGGGGTCGGGTGGCCGTGGCCGGGGGGAGGGGGGGGCCGGGGGGCTGCGTTGCCGGGGGACTTCCCTGACCGCGCTTTGTTGCCCAAAGGCCCGGGCGCGCCTTTCCCCGGGGTTTTAAAAGGGGCCCCGGGCCCCTGATTTTTGGAAAAATTGCCAGGCGTTTCCCCCAACTTAAGGTTTAGCCCCACTATACCCCTTGCTGGATCTATATCCCCCTTTGCCTAGAGAAAGGTTCCAAGCATACTCCGCCTTCCCTTTTGAAACCACCCCCCCATTGCTACGTTTCTCAAACCCCGGAACCCTTCCCGCCTCCCCTGCCCTTTCCCTCCCTTTTCTCCCGCCCCGGGAATCTGCCCCCTGCCCGACTTCACCCTGCCCGACTATGATTGGGGGACTACGATTTTACCACGCTCCCCTGGGGCTCCAGCAGGCAAGCCCAAGTCAGGGGGGACCCTGGTAGCCCTCACGACGCGGGCCAAGCCCTTCCCGTTTTGGGCGGGGGCTCTGGTAAAAACCCGGGGGGGGGCTATTTTTAGATTCCTTTCCCGGGCCCGTGGTTTTAGCTACCCATCGTTTTGCGGGGTTTCCAGTGGACCCAAAAACCCACCCGTTTACAGTTAGATCCAGCCAGGGGATCCCCCCGGGTTTTGCCTTGCCAAGCATCGGGGGATCTTAAACGATTGTTGTCAGAAATCGCAAACAAATTGAAAAACCCAAGGTCAGCTTTTGGGGCCCAGCTCACCGCCATGATGGTAAGCTCCTTGCATCCCAGCAGCAGTCTGGGCCTGTCCGTGGCCGTTTCTTCTGCAGTTCGTTGGCCCCCTTTGGGCCCCAAGTTGGCCCCCTTCCCCCTCAGTTTTGCGGGGACCCCAAGCTCTGCGGGGTTTCATACGCGTGCTTATGCCGGGGAAAGTGATGGCGGATCGTTTCCTGGGGAGAGGCCCAAAAAGTGGCTTTTGGGTGAGTTATTTTCCCGGAAAGGCTCGGTTTGGGGCAACCCCCTCTGGGGACGGAAACCCCCCGGTGACTGCGGCCTACAGCCCTTCCTCCGGAATTCCGCCGTTTCGGGGACCCGGGCGCGTGTTTCCTCCCCCGGAGAGCCCTTTTGAGTTTCCCCAGGGGGGAATTTCTTTTTGGGGGGGACATGCGGTTAAAATTCCGTCCCCGGGTTTTCGGAGCTCGCTTAAAAACAATCCCGCCCTCTGCGCTATTTCAAAAGGGTTTTCTGCCCAAAGGGGGAAAAAAAAAGCTTTGGCAGCAAGGACCCTCCGTCCCCCTGAACGAGTTAATTTTTTGCCCCGAATCGTAAAAGGGGGGTTTTTTCGTTTGGAGGCGGGAGGAGCTTTCCCAAAAAAAGAGGGCTGTCGTCCTCGTGGGCGGTTTACCGGTCCTTTTGTTCCGCATTCCCCAAATTCCCCCGCCTCAAGCCGAGGGTAAAAACCCTATGCAAGGGGGGAGGGCCCATTTAAACAGAGCAAAAATAAACCCGGTGGGTAACCAGAAAGTTTGCCTCTTTTGGGCGCCACCCCGGGCCCCCTCCCCCCAAAAGTTGCCCCCTTGGTCCCTCAGCCCCCGGGAAACGCTTCCCTGGGTCCCGGGGGGAGAGGGGGCCCTTTAGGGAAGTTTCTCCCTCTCCCGTTTGATGACCCTGTGGAGGTGATTTTTGTTTGTGGTCCTGGTTCCGGAGTTCTCCCTTTCCGGGAAATTCGGGGTCTGACGGGTATTCATTTGGGCCTCATTGGTAAGGGGGGCCCACATACCTTTTAGTCCGGTGGGAACCCGTTTTTGCTTTTCTCCTCGGTCAGGGGGGAGCTCCTCACTAAACCCCTTTCCAGTATAAAAAAACCCCGGCCGGTGACTCTCCGTGTGGGGGGTTAAATTTAAAGAGAAGTTTGGGTTTCCCAGCCCTGCCCCGTGCCCCCCCCCGGCGATCCTTTGGGGCTCCCCGGGCTGAAAAAGTCACGCCCTACGCTCGTTTTGGAAGAAGGCGAAGCCCTGCTTTGGGGCCCGGAAATTTGCCAAAACCCGGATGTTTGGGGAGGTACCCCCCCGGTTTTCTCCCCTTTTTCCCCGCCCCGCCTGTAAAACCCGTTCCCGGGCCCTCCCCGGCCCCGAGTCCCGGTTTTGGCGATGTGTTCTCGAGAAAAGGTGGAAGCTACCACCACTTCGCCCAATATGCTGTCCCCATAGACCCCCTTCCCCGGAAAACAAGTCCCCCGGGGGGTTTTCCCCCTCTGTCTGTGCCCGGGATTTAGGCCATGTGGGGCTTACTTTCAGGAAAATTTTTGGCAAAAGGGTTTCCCTTCGCAAGTCCTCTCGCCCCCCGGGGCTGGGTTTTTTTTCGTCCAAAAAAAAGGACGGGTCTTTGGCCCCTGTATAGATTAAGGGGGCAAAAACAAGATCCGGTAAAGAACAGATCCCCTTACCCCGGGAATGGGGAGTTTTTGATGTCTTGGGGGACCCAAAGGTTTGTTTTTAAATTGGACTGCGCAGGGGGCCTATAACCTCTCAAAATTTCGGGGGGGACGAGTGGAAAAAAACCCCTTTCAACACCCGGGAGGGCCTTTTTCGAGTATCTCGTTTTCCCTTTTTGGGGCTAGGAACCCCCCAGCCTTTATTCCAGGATTTCGTCAATGAGTATTCAGGATTGCTGTCCCACCTGGGGGTTTTGTTTTACCTGGACGATTTCGGGTTTTTTCCCCTGACGCACAGATAATGGGGTTCCCAAGTCCCCAGGCCCTGCGACGCCTGGGAAACAATGGGACTGTATGCCAAGCTGGGAAAGTGTCGGTTCCCCCAAAGGCCCCCTTTTCCTTTTTTGGGGGGTAAAATTGTTGGGGCCCGTGGCCTGCAGATGGCCCCAGCTAAGCGGGCCCGCGATCCTGCGTGGAAACGCCCTGTGGGGCTTCGGGGGTTTTAAAAGTTTCCCGGATTCGAAACTTTTTCCGGAAAGTTTATCCCCCACTTCTTTTCGGGGGTGGCCCCCATCGGGGCCCCCTCCCCCGGAAAGAATGCCAACCAAAATGTTGGTCCCCTCAGCTGGGGAAGGGTTTCTTCAACGGGAAGTCAGGGGTTTTCTTCTGCACCTATCAGGGTTTTCGTCCTGTCCGGATAGGCCTTTAGTTTGGAAAGGTGGATTCCCTCTTTGGGGGAGCAGGGGGGGCCCTGACTCAAAAGGGGCCCCTAAAGGAAGAGGTCTCTTGCGGTTTTTCTCCGGCCCTTCTGCCGGCTGAAGCAACTACAAAATAGGGATGGGAAAAACTGATGGCCATCAAATTGGATAGAAAATGGCGACTTTTGTGGGGGGGGCAGCCCCCTTTTGGGACGTTTTCACGGACCAAAATTTTCAGTATCAGAGGGGCCCACCCTTTGTAAATTTCCTGGGCCAGGCAGGGGGTTCTCTTTTTTCTCTCGCTTTAACTTAGGATACATTTCCGGGCCCCCGAGAAAAAAGTAAAGGCTGTTCCCCTCTTCCCGGGCATCGCCTACTGGAGAAAAACCGGTGCCCCAAGCACATATTGCCCCCAAACGGTGATCCCAAGGGGGCCCCGGTGGCCCTTCGGGGGAAACCCCCAGGAAAAAAATTTAGTTCGCCCTGGCTCAGAGGAGAATTCTGGAGTGGGGGTAGTTTCTTCGGGGTGGTCCCCCGGGCCTTTAAGAAAAGTCCACCCTTTATCCACGGCGTATGGTGGGCCCGCCCCGGACGTCCAAAGACTTTGTTCTCCCCTTTTGGGGAAAAATTGTGCCCGGAAAAGGTTTCCCCGCCATGGGGCCCTCGGGTTTTTAGTCCCTTCCCCCATCCCGGGGTCTCCATGGAACACATCGGAGGGATTTTTCATTAGGCCCTTCCCCCCTTTCTGGGAATTTGTCATCTGGGTGGTCACAGTAGATTCCTAAAATTTTCCCACTTCGTGCCACCCCCGGGCCCCCCCTGGGGTCCTAAAATGGGGGGACATTTCTTCCCATTATTTTTCTTTCTGCTTGGATTCCCTTGCTTTATGTTTTTCTGATCGGGGTGCCCAATTTGTCTCCAAATTTTGGGGGGGCCCTGTGTTTTTCCCCTTAAACAATTTAAAATTTGGGGGATTTTCTTTGCTACCTCCCCCAGGGGGAATGGGCAAGTGGAGAGGGTGAATCAGTTTTTTGGGGGAATACCTGCGCCTTTTGTGTCCGGGGCCCTCGGAAAAAACTGGGCGAAAAACTTCCGGGGCCCGAATTTCTACAACCATCGGGGCTTGATTCTTTCAGGCGTTTCCCATTCCCGGTGGTCTTTTTGGGGCCGGGGCCCAAAACCCAGCCCCCTCCCCGGCTATTTACTTCGGGTTCCCCGTGGAAACCCAAATACTTTGGCATTAAGACCCTTTTTGGGGGAGGGCCCGGGTTGCCTTAGGGGCCCGGGCCCCTACCCCCATGAAGAACCCCGGCCCAAAAAGAGAAGGAGGCCGCCCCCCCAAGTTCCAAAAAGGGGGATAAAAATGTGGCTCTCTGCCAGACAAAGTACGCCCCAAAGGGCCCCAGCTACAAATTGGGTTCCACGATTTCTGGGGCCTTTTTGAGTGTCCATCAGATTAAAACCCGTGTGCTACAAAACTTGCCTACCCCTTCTCTTAGGATTCTAACGCCTTCCCCGTCTCCCCCCTTTAAACTTGGGCCCGAACCGTTTAAAAAGGAGCGCTTTCTCCAATCCTGTGTAGAAACTTTTGTGTCTTTTAAAATTAAAAGGGCATCCTAGAAATGGGAAAATCGTTTTAGGGGTAGGCGATTTTTTTTTGTTGATTGGGGGTTTTGGCCCCGAAAAAGGGTTCTGGGAAAAAGGAGGGCCAATATCTGAAAGGACCTTATTCGTAAATTTTTTTAGCCTAAAAAGGGGGGAGACCTAAGGGGGGGGGGGGGGAAAAATTTTCATGGCCGCGCGGGTCCGGCCCGGGGGGCCGCGGGGCATGTGGTCCCCCCCGGGTGCCACGGGGTTTTTGGGGGCCCCCGCTGGGCCCCGGGGGGAGCCCGGGGGGTGGGGTCTGCCGTGGACTTAAAAATGACCCCGGTCCGGGGCGTCCCGCCTCTGCCCGGCGAGGCGCGCGTGCCGTGTCCTTTAAGGGGGCCCCGCGGCCGCGTTCCCCGGGGGTTTTAAAAAGGGGCCCCCCCCCCTGATTATTGGGGAAATTTCCGGCGCTTTCCCCCACTTTTAAAGGAAAAGTCCCCTATCCCTCCTTGCGGGGTCTTTGATGCCCGTGCCCCAGAGAAAGCGTTCCCAAAGGGATACTTCGCCCTTAACCCTTTTTCCCAGGGCCCCTTTTAGTTTCTCAAAAAACCCAAACCCCCTGCCCCCTGGCCCCACTTCCTGTGTCTACGACCAAAGAACCTTCCCCCTGCCCCCACCCTTTAAACCTGCCCAAAGGGCACGATTCTCGGACTTTTCGATTCTGTACCAAAGATGACCTGGCTGCCACCCCAGGCAAATCACGTAAAGGGGGGGACCCTGGTAGCCTACGCCCCAGCAAGGCCCTTCCCCCCTTTGGGGGGCTCTGGTAAAAACCCGGGGGTACTTAGATTCCCTTCCCGGGGTGGCTTTTGGTATCATCGTTGCGGTGGTTTTAGGGGGTCCACCCGCCGTTTCAGTGTCACTGTATCTTGCTAACAAAGGTTTGGGATGGGGGAAAAGGCTTATATTTTTTATGGCAGTTTTGAATTAGGAAAATCTGTGTTGGCAAAAGGGTTGCCCTTTACTGATGAGTAAAATTTTTTTGCCTTATAAAACCCGATGGTTTTTGGTTGTCAATAGAGATGAGCAAATTTTAAAAAATTTTGATTCCCAAAAATTTTTTTTGAATTTTCCACAAAGTTTTTGTTTAAATTGAAAAATTTTTGCGGTGAATATGTTTAAAAAAAAGCTATATCCCGTTTTGTAGAGCCCGTAGGGTGTTGTAGAAAATTGTGCCATACTTAAAAATATGCAAAAGGGGATGGATTGGTATTGAAAAAATTTGTTGTGTTTTAGAAATGACATGCAGATGACGGACCCGCTTTTAAATTGCTTCACATTCATTAATTGGGCAAATAACTGAAGGGGGGGAAAAACACCCTGTTTAGGTAATGTCGCGCCAGCTAGAAAAAAAACCAAAGTGGGGGCCCAAAAAAAAACTATGCATAAAAAGAATCCCCTTTTGCATCGTAATGGGAGGGACCCCACAGATTATGAAAAAAACCGTTTTTTTAAAAATGTGAAAAATGTAGACCCCCATCAACCCCCCCCAAAAGAGTGGAGAGGAGTCACCCAGTAATTTTTTTTTGCCCATTACTGCTTTTTTGCCCTTCCATCAGAATTGTAAAGCCAAAAAAAAAAACAGGATTTTGACCCAAACAAGATGACAAGTAAATGGGAAAAATTTTGCATGTCTTCTGTTTTTTGGCTCCCACCCCGGGTTTTTTGGTTTCCCTTAATCATCAAAAAACCCTGATGAAAACAAAGGCCCCAATGTCATACTGGATTTACGGTTTTTGAAGACCAATCGGTTGTGTTGCCTTTTTTCTTTCCTTTGAAATTTAAAAAAGGGGGAAAAACCAAAAAAAGGGCGAAATTTATAAATGGGATTTGTGCCCGATTTCGGGCTTTGTCCCCGGCCTAAACCCGGCACGAATCCCCTTTTGGAACGGGGGATGAGATTTTTAAGGCGGATTTTCGCCATTTTGGGATGGGGGCCTACTTTAAGGGGCCGTCTAAGGGGCGCGGTGGGGGGGTTTTGGGGGGGGAGGGCGGCTTCTTGAATACTCCGAGGCATGTTTGATCGCGGCCCCGGAAAAGGGGCGGCCCCTTTGCACGCTCGCCAACCCCGACAGGCAGCCCTATTTGTTTTGGGGGGTTAAAATTTGAGGGAGGAGGCCCAAAATTAAGCGAAAAAATTTAAAACATGAGGGAAACAATAAAGATCGCAAAATAAATCTCGGTTTTTAAAGGGGTGGGGCATGGAGTATTTTCCCAAAAAAAATCGTTTTATTGGGGGTTTAAAACATTTTCAGAAAAAGAGCTCAAATTTTTAAAAAAAAAAAAAAAAAAAACAACCCCCCAAAAAATCTAGAAGGGCGCAACAGAAATTAGGATCTTGGAAAATTTTGGGGAAAAATACAGAAATTCCAATTCTGAAAGGGGTTCTCATTAAATCGGCAGAAACGGGCCAATAGAATAGGAGAAACAGTGACCCCTTTTAAAACCCTATGGAGAAGTATTGCCCAAATTCAAATTAAAAGGGGGACAGTTCAAAAATAAAAAAAAAATGAGAAGAGGTTTGGTTTTGAGCAAGCGGGGGTTTGGCAATCCGGGCGAATCAAAAATAGGGGGGAAAAAAAAAAGGGGAACCCCATTAAAAACCTTTTGGGAAAATTTTGGGCCCCAATAAATTTAAAAGGCGGGACAGTTCAAAAAAAAGGTAAAAATGCGAGAAGAGCGGTTTGGTTGAGCAAGGGGGGGCTTGGTATTGGCCAACCCAAGGAAGGTATTTTGTCCCATTTATTTTTTTTTTTTGTTACCCAAATGATCAATAGTAGGGGTTTTTGTAACGAAAAAAAAAGAAATAAAAATGAATTTATTGAAAATTTTTTTTTCCGTTACCCCCCCTATTATTGTTTTATTTTATATAAGAATTTGGTACAACTTCAGGGTCTTACATTTTTTTTTCCTTTTCCCGTTTTTTACGATTGCATTAGAAAAAACCCTTAAAAAGCCTCGTCGCCCCTCCCCCTTGGGGCCAAATAAAACCCCGCCTTTTTTAAATTAGCCCAAACAAACAGAGCCGTCTGCATTTTCTTTTTCCCTAGAATCTATTAGAAAGGGGGAAACTCACCCCCTTTATTGGCTAATGGACGAGCCCCTTTTTCCCCCCCAAACCAAACAATTACTAAAATATTTCCCCAAAAAGTTTAAAAACTTTTTTGGGCCCCTTTTAAACGGGGTCCCTTTTTTCTCCACGCAAAAAGAAAGCACTAATATGATTTGGGGGGGGTTCATTTTCTTTTCCCCCCTGGGCTCAACCCAAACAGCTCTTTTCTGCCTTTTTAAAATGTATTTTTTAATGTCCCCCCCCCGAATTTTATTGGTTCATTTCTTTCCAAAAGTTATAATGGTTCACTGTCGCTCCCTTTTTGATTTTTTTGGTTTCTGCCAAAAAATGAGAAGAGTTTCAAAATTTTAATTTTCTGGGGGTTTTTCCCCCAATTTTATAAACGCAATTCCCCGATGGGACGCGGTCCCTTGGGGACAAAAAGGTTTTTTAGGGGGTTTGATTGATTTTTTGGTTTTTAGACGGTTTCAGCTCTTTTTCAGATAAATTTTACACTTTTTAAAAAAAAAATTTTTTTTAAAAATTCTATGGGGGGCACCCCGCTCCGAGCCCCGGGTTTCAATTTTCCCCGATTAGCCATAGACTCAATGGGGCAAAGTAGCTCGCGCTCTGATTGGCCCAATAGCCCAAACTCCCCCCTTTTTTCAACCCAAAAAGCTCCTTTTCCCGGGATTTTTTTTGTATTTTTTTAAACTGTTTCCCCCTTTTAATTTGATTGGGCAAAATTTTTCCCTAGGTTTTTAAAGGGTCCCCCCGCCTCCTATTCTGAAATTTGCCGGATTTTCCCAAACCCCCGCTAGCTCAACCAAACAAATTTTTTTGCATTTTTTAAATTATTTTTTAAAATGTCCCCCCCTTTGAATTTTTTGGGCGTTTCTTCTCCCAAAAGGGAAAAAGGGTCCCCGTCGTCCATTTGATTGGCCGGAAATTTCCAAAAACCCCCGTAGGCCCAACCCCTTCCCCCCTTTTCTGCATTTTTTCTGTATTTTGAAACTGTGCCCCTTTGATTTTGATTTGGGCAATAAATTTCTCCCTGGGTTTTAATGGGTCCCGTGCCCTATTTTGATTGGTTTCTTTTTTTTCCGAAATGAGAATAGCTTACCCGGAAATTTTAAAATTTTGTTTTTTCCCCGGCAATTTTCCAAAATCCAAATTCCATGTTTTCGCCGTTTTGTTTTTGGAAAGTGGGTTTTATTTATGTATTTTTTTTTGGGGTTTTAGCCCTTTTTTTGATTTAAAAAATTTTTAAACCCCAAAAAAAAGTGATTTTTTTTTTTCATACTCCCGCCGCACGGGCATTTTAAAAAGATTTTTCGTTGTTTTCCCCCTGTTTCAAATTGGGGAAACATGTTGGGGGCCGTCCCGCAATGCGCCCCAAGTCCCCACGCGCCCCCCACAATGGCCGGGGGCGCGGTTTAAAAATTTTTTTCCCGCATGTATGAAACGCAACCCCCTGGGACGGGATTAAATTTGGCGGGGTCCCGCATGGCCCCAATCCCCCCCACCTGCGCCCCCACATGGGGAGGCGCGGCGGATTTTTTCAAGGCATGTATGAAAAACCTCCTCGGGCGGCGAATCTTAGGGCGTCCCCCACTGCGCCCAAGTCCCGGGAATGCGCCTAAAATGGGAGGGCCAAGGGGGACCCTACTTTAAACCCCAAAGTATGAGCGACCCCCGGGCCGACCTTTCATGAGGCGCAAAATTTCCCCCAGAAAAAATGGCGCAACCCCTGCGCTGGAAGCGGCGGGTTTATTTCATTTTTCACCCATTGGGGCAATGTCATAGAGTGGGGGAAGGTGGAAAACCCCGATTAGGAAACCCCGGGGGGTCACAAGGGAGTGGTCTTTTGGGAGCATCATGAGTAGTTTCACAGAGTGGGAAGTGAAGAAATTTTGGGAAGGGACAGAACATGAGTTTGGGAAAAGAGTGGGAAAATGAAAAAAATTAAGGGGGGCAAACATGAGTAAAGGCCCCCAAAATGGCAAATTTACAAAATGTGGAGGTTATGGCAACAATGAGGGAGGCCAAAATGGGTGGAAAAGAAAATTGGGGAAGGGGGCGCAAATCAGTAGGGCCCGAGAAATGGCAAATGAAACAGTGTGTAGAAAGGCAAACTCATCAGTAGGGGACTTTTAAGGGACAATGAAAGATTGTGGGGGGTGGCAACAACATGTTGGGCCCCAAAAGTGGCAAATTGACAGATTTTTGGGGCCCATTATGTTATTGCCCCCCTCCAAAAACCCATCATTGCCACCCGTGCCCATCATGTTATTGCCACCTCCACGGGTGGCAAAATGAAGTTTGTGGGAGGTGGCAAACAACATCAGTAGGGGCCCCAGAGTGGCACAAAGACAATTTTGGAGGGGGGCAGCAAAAAGAGTAGACCACCCTAATGGCAAAAAATGAACAGTGTGGAGGCGGCGGCAGCAACGGGAGCAGCAGCATTAAGTGGAGATTGGCACAAAAACGGGTGAGGAGGGGGGCAGCATTAGAAATTTAAAAGGCCAATGAAGGTGGGGGGTGGGTGGCAATATTAGTCCCTGGTAAAGATGGTGGGTGGTAGATGGAGCAGCTGGCAGCAGATGTGTGGCATCAAGCGGGTGGCAGCATCAGAATAGTAACAGAGGCAGGTAGCCAGAAGAATCCAGACTCATTTCTCAAAGTTTTGCTGAGGCATCATGGCTGATCTAATCTGATGCATCAGGGCTTGGTGTGTGGAAATCCTGGCCGATCCACGCCTGATTCATCTTGACAATGGTGAGTCTCTCCACATTGCGGGTGGACAAGCTAGTTCTCCTGGGGGTAACTATGGCCCCGCCACTAGAGATGGGCGAATTTCTAAAAAATTCTGTTCGGTCACTTCGCCGAATTTTCCGACAAAATTTGTTTTGGTCCGAATTACTTCGGCACGAATCGCGTTAAAAAACAGCTATTTCCAGGCTGAACAGAGCCTGCAGGGTGCTGTAGAACGTTGTGACATGCTTAAATATGCAGAGGGAGCTTGGTTTGGTCTTCATACAATGTTGTGTTTTAGTATGACACGCACATGACTGCCGCCGCTCTTAGAATCGCTTCACTCTAAAATTCCCTGGGCACTTAAGAGGGCAAAACTGACCAAAAAAGTCATGCCAGCAAAAGCTGGAAAAAAACAAGCTGAGAGCTCAAGTGGCAACATTAGTGACAGAGTGCGGAGGTGACGGCGGCAGCCACAGCAGCATGAGGTCAGACAGTGGCACAATGACATTCTGGAGGTGGGAAAACAGTAGTAGGCCACAGAGTGGCACAATGACACAGTGTGGAGGTCATGGCAGCAGCCACAGCAGCAGCATGAGATCAGGCAGTGGCACAATGACATTCTGGAGGTGGCTAAAACAGGAGTAGGCCACAGAGTGGCAATGACTGAGAGTGAGTGAGGCGGCAGCAGCATGAGGTCAGGTAGTGGCACATGACATTCGGAGGTGGCAAAACAGTAGTAGGGCACAGAGTGGGACAAAGACACAGTGTGAGGTCCGACAGCAGCAGCATGAGGTCAGGCAGTGGCACAATGACATTCTGGAGGTGGCAAAACAGTAGTAGGCCACAGAGTGGCACAATCACAGAGATTTGAGGTGACGGCGGCAGGAGCAACAGCATGAGGTCAGAGAGTGGCACAATGACACAGTGTGGCGGTCACGGCGGCAGCAGCATGAGGTCAGGCAGTGGCACAATGACATTGTGGAGGTGGCAAAACAGTAGTAGGCCACAGAGTGGCACAATGATGAGAGGGGGAGGTGACGGGGGGCAGCACATGAGGTCAGGCTGGCAAAATGAAATTCTGGAGGTGGAAAAAACAGTAGAGGCCATAGAGGGGACAATACAAGATGGAGGTGACGGCGGCAGGAGCAACAGCGCATGGGGTCAAGAGTGCCCACAATGAAACAGTGGGATTCAGGGCACCAGAAACAGCAGCAGCGTCATGAGGTATAGAGGGCACAATGACACAGTGTGGGGGTGGG
Organism: Phyllomedusa bahiana; assembly: GCA_025379985.1. Taxonomy (NCBI): domain Eukaryota; kingdom Metazoa; phylum Chordata; class Amphibia; order Anura; family Hylidae; genus Phyllomedusa; species Phyllomedusa bahiana. The sequence continues at coordinate 17,327 of JAODAL010007043.1, forward strand.
TGGAAAAGCCACCCGGTAAAGATGGTTGGTGAGATGGAGAAACGGCAGCAATGTGTGGCATCGGCGGGTGGCGGCATCAAAATGGCTGGGGTAGGTAATTTAACCAGCCCCTTTTTCTCAAGTTTGGTGAGGCTCATGGCTATGTATCGACCCCCTAAGGCATTGGTGTGTGGAAATCCTGGCCCTCCACGCCTGTTTCCCTTTTTGACAAAGGTCAGTCGTTCCACATTTCCCGTGGACAAGGGGGTTCCCCTTTGGGGAAACATTGGCCCCCGCCGCATAAACCCCCCTCTGAGCCACACAAACGGCCGGGCAGGAAAATTTTCTCCACTGCAAACTCGGCAAGTTGGGGCCACACACCATTGGCAGCCCAGTAGTCCATCGGGCTTCAACTGGGGGGGCAGAGTGCTTTCCAAGAAGCAACCCCCTGTTGGTTCAGGGTCTGCTCCAGGGGCCGCGCTGCTGCCCATGCCCTCCCCACTAGGGGGGTGAAGGAAGCTGCTCATCAGTGACTCCAAATTGGGTTTGCGAGGAGTGGTATGCTCCTACCCCCCACCTCCCCCCCGCCGCGGGAGTAGTAGTTAGCCTGAGGAAAACCCCCGGGCAGACCTTCAGAGAGGGGCAAAGCCCAACATAGGCGCGGCCCAAATGACTACGGGGAAATTTTTCCCATATATTTGGTTAGTCCTCCCCTCAAAAGCTGGGGAAAAAGGTCCCATTTTGGGGCCGGTAGCGAGGGTTTCCCAAAAGGGTGGAGAGCCAGAATCATCCCTCTCAGGATGCGACTATTCGGCGTCCCCTAGCCAGGCAAAAAGATGCTGCGGGGCCATCTGCATAATGACTCCCGGGGGGTCCCCGCCTCCATCTCCACTTATACCCACGGTGCTTGCGGGTCACTGCCTCGTCTTCCTCATCTCCATCTACCTCCTCCACGCTCCTGCTCCTCTCTCTTGCCCCCTGGGTAAAAAAACCACTCTTTTCACCAGAAATGTTTTGCTCCAATGCCCTCCTCCCCTCCATTTCATCCCCAGCGGACTCATGGGGCCCCACAAATGTAGTCGCCACACCCGCCCAGACGATTTTTCAGCATCTTTCCAGGACATGAAGCAGTGGAATAGTTATTCACCCCGAGCCCCTGGCGACTGACAAAAAAACGGGGCCTCCCGAATGGCCCAACAAACGGCAGGTGTCACCATGACTCCCTGGCTGACATCAAAGTTACACGGGGGAATTACCCTGTCCCCTGAATCATAAAAAAAATCATTAATGGCCTTTCTCTGTCAACAGCGGTCCAAACATGTCGGCTGGAATTCCAACGGGGAAACAGATTAGAGTGTGTTGGGGGAGGTTTTTGTATCGAAAGGGTTTTTGGGTTTGTAAGTTTGGTAAAGTATGAATTTTTGGGATTTTTCAGTCTTCTGAAGACTGTGGAAGACTTCAGGAACTTTTCACAACCAATTGAACAAGTGCCATGGGGGGCGCATGGAAAACCCTCCTGGGTAGCGGGCACCATTTCCTCCCATTGTTCACCATGGTTACGATTTGCATTTGGGTGCGGAAAAAGCCCACATCGTTTCTTGCTGCATGACGGGAGCGTTCCCCCCCTTGTACTTTTGTTCCCGAGGCAAGCCAGGTATAGAATGCGTGAAACTTCTTGCCCCACACATGGGTATAGGGGCATACTTGGGAGCTGAGATGGGGGGGGGGAAGAGGGGGGCGGGGCATTTGGGCAGAGCCACAGTTTGACAAGGGAGGGAAAGCGGTTTTTCCTGTCCAATTTGGGTGCCGGGGAGGAAGCACATTCACCCAGTGGGCCCTAAAGGACATGTACTGGCCCTGACCGAGTTACAGCTCCAACGCCCTCGCCGGCACCTTGGAAAAAAACCGATAAGCCAAGGGTGGCCCCCCTTCTTTCTACAATTTATGAAGTCTGGTACTGCCTTTCTGGAAAAAAAATTACGGGCCGAACCTCCATCTCGGCTCGGGACAAGCCTTAGTTCTCTGAATGGGCAGATCCACCATTTGGAAAGGGAGGGGGCTCATACCAACAACTTTGCAGGAGCATGGCATTTCCGTTAGGATGGTTGGGTGCATACTGTTGTCTCTTTGCAACGCCTCGCTGAAGACTTCTGGGGCCATGGGTAGCGGGGGGAGCAGGAGTCTGGACCGGGGGAAGAGTCAAAGAGAAACAGCTTTCCCTTTTGCAGGGTGGGTTGGGGCCTTGACTGGGCCCGCAATGGCATGCGGGCCCAAATGGGTGCTGCTTTCGGGTGGCAGGGTGGGGCCACCACATTTAGCCACGTTTATCCCCGGCCCCCGGGGGGGTGAGGCTGCATGTTTTTTTGACGCAGGTCCTTGGGGGCCAAAATTAGCCCCTGGCCCCGCTTCACTTTCTGCCCACAGATTCACATATACCCCCCTTCGGCTACTTGGTGGGCTTAGCAAAGAACTTTCACACCGCCGAGTAGCTTGGGGGGGGGGGGGGGGGGGGGGGGGGGGGGTTTTTTCCGCCACGGCCCCCCCTTTAATGATTTCTACCGCTGCTTTCCTCGCTGAGCCCCTGTGCCCCTACTTTCTTGGTTTTTGCGAAGCAGGTTTTTTTTCCCCTGGCCGCTTGGCTCCCGACCTCACACTGCTGCTACCCCGCTGACTAACGGGCCCCACCCAAACCCCCTTTTTGGCTGTGCGCTGCCTGGCGCAAAACTAAAAAAGCCCCCCCCCCCCCCCCCTCTTTCCCGACCCATTATGAAGCCCCTTTCCTCACCCGGGGTCCCCAAATGCCCGGGCGGCTACATCTCAAACAATTTGTGTTTCAAAATTTTCACTAAAGGGTTTAGCGATTTTTTGGCCATCGACCCGGTTTGATGGTCGATAGCCGACATCATCGACAAAAATTTCGATGGGGCCCATTTTGGGGAGATTATGATCGAAAGACCATTAAAATCTATGGGAGAGCAACAACACCTTTATTCTTACACCCAAACAGGGGGTGGAGAAGCTGGAATTAAAAATCTACAACAGTCAAATTTGGGTAAGTGTTTCATCTTTGGGGAACACACTTAGGTTTTAAAAGCCACAGGAAAAAAAAAAAAACACATTATTCACTATCCCCGTTTGCACCCCAGCATAGCCTTAAACCCGCAAAGAACCCCGCCCCCCAAATTAAAAAGTGCAGAAGGGCAGTATTATTTGAAAACCAACCCTTTTTCTTTAAATGAACATTGAATATCCCTGTCCGGAACGCAGCAGAGCGACAAACCTGCATCCCCCCAGTTTTTTAAAAGGCCGGAAAAAAGGAGTCTTTCAACCACCATTTTAGTTTCACTGGACATAGCTATCCCTGCCCCGGGGCCCACAGCGGGCCCCCAAACCTGCATCCCCCCGATTTAAAAAGGGGCCGGAAAAAGGATCTTTAAAAACCACCTTTTTTTAGTTTCACTGGACATAGATATCCCGCCCCTGGGCCCAAGCATTGCCCCGAACCTGCATGCCCCCAGATTTAAAAAAGTGCCGGGAAAAAGGAGTCTTTTCAACCACCATTTTTAGTTTCACTGGACAAAACCTGCCCCTGTCCGGGGTAGCGCTTGCCCCCCGTATGAGTGGGATCAATTGAGCTTCACTTGGAAATACTGGGGGTTAACGCTCCTTTTTCCCCCCGGGGCCCCCTTTTTCTTGGGCATTTTTTTTTCTTTTTTACTCAACGTGCTGGAGGAAATTGTCTCGTATTTTTTTCTCTGTCCGTGCTCCATACTCCACCCTCTAAATAACCTACATCTGGCCCAAGTTTTCCTGTACCCCCCTTGTAAAAATTAGGGGAAATTTTTTTTACCACTATTTTGTACATGCAAGTATTTAGTATTTTAATTCTAGAAACCACATTTTAAAATAGGATGGAACCCCACCATGTCTTTGTTTCTTTTTTTTTTAACTGTATTAAATGGTTGTCTCAATACAGGATTGCTAGCATGTTAAAGATTTGAAAAAACAAGTCATTTAAAATTGTGTCCATTACATTCCAACCCTATTCCCGTTTCTGAACCCCATCACCCTTGACCCACCTTACAATTGTAAAGAAAAAAGTCTGTTAAAAAAACAACATTTTTTTTTAATGGGACCTGTAGTAAAGCTGATTCACAAAAAAATTTCCCCAAAAAATTCAAAGCATACCCTTGAGCCACTTTGGAAAATTGGAAGAACAAATGTCTTTAGAAACAACTTTTTTTTAAAAAAGGACCTGTATATAGCTGCATGTCACGGAAAAATGCCCCCAAAAATTCAAAGCTACCCTTGAGCCATTTTGGACAATTGTGAAGAACAAATGTCTTTTAGAAACAACATTTTTTTTTTTATAATAGGCCTGAAAGTATTGTGCATTTCAAAGCAGCATCCCCAAAAATTAAAAAATAACTTTCACCCCCTTAAAAAATTGTGATGGAGAAATCCATTTAAACCCAATTTTCTGTTCCAAAGGACCATGATTTTGCTGAAACTCACAGCAACAGACCCTAAAAAATTATAAAATGACTCCAGCCCTTTTAAAAAATTTGGGGGAGAAATCCCACTTAAAAGCCACTTTCTGTTAAAAAGGGCCCATGATTATTGCGTATCTCCAGCAACATACCCCAAAAAAAAATAAATATGACTTCACCACTAAAAAAAATTTTGAGGAGAAAAATGCCACTTAAAAGCCCATTTCTTTCCCAAAGGCCATGTTTTATTGCGATCCAAGCAACGACCCCAAAAAATATAATAATTCTCAGCACTATTAAAAATTGGGGGGAGAAATGTCACTTAAAACCACTTTCCCGGTCAAAGGACCATAATTATAGCTTATCCACACAAAAATGACCCCAAAACCCTTGACAATGGAAACTTCTAAAGATAAAGTGGGTAAATGGAATACGGTGTTGTCATGAAACCCTTTCTTCTTTTACAGTCTCCTACACCAAAAACCCGCAAAATGAACTGTTGGGAAAAGAGAAAAAAAATTGCAGTAAAAAATGATCATTTTAAAAAAAAGTTTTCAAGATGACCATTTCTGTTTGAAAGGAATGTAATAACCCTCAAAATCGTGACCTCGGCAATTGGGCCACAACATCATCGAGTCCATGCCTTATTCATCTTTATTAAAACAAACGATCCACATTTTTTTGTGGAAACCGGATGCGTTTGTCTTAAAGACTCTCCACGTCTGAAGGGCCGCTCAGTTTTGACGCTTGCTGGGCAGGGGCAAACCTCTATGGGGTGGCGAGCAGCGCGGCCATTTTCCCTTTTGGTACCCAGAAATCATTGGGGCCAAAACATCCAAAAAAATCGGGGTTTGGAGCAGATAGTCCCCTGCAACAAATCTTAAGTGGTCTCTGTTTGGGGGGATATGTGTCCTGCATTTCATGCGTTGGGAGGGGAAAAAAAAGATTGGGCCCGACACCCTTTTTTTCGCCCCCTTGCCTCTGCTGCGCACGGCTACTTGGGACTCTATTCTGTCATTCGCGAGTTTTTCCCCATGACATTTTTGGGGGAAAGTGAAGCGACGCAACAGATGTCTCCATTATCAAACAGCAAGGTCTTTTCCTGCATTTTACCCATTTGGGGGGGGGGGAAGGAAATGCTGGTTTTGTTTTTTACCGGGGATCCAGGAGGGGGCCACCCAGTAATGTTGTTCATTTTGATGGTTTAAAGCGGGATCATGTTGGAAAATGGAGCATCCAAGCACTCATTTGAGATTTTTAAATTGATTTCCCCAACCCCCTTTGGGGCGAGGGGCCTAGCAAACTGATTTCCCATCTTCCTCCTCCCCTCAAATACGCCAACCCTTCCAAGGGGGGACGTCTTTCGCGGTGTCTAGGAATACCCTTCCTCCTCCTCCCCGCTTCCTCCCGGGAAAACTTCAACACAGCCCCATGTCTTTAGAGATCACCCTGAGAGCTGATGCACCACCTTGCACTCCCCCCGGGCCCCCAACCACTGCCTAATGAAAACCGATGAAATTGTTAAATTCGGGCCTTGTGGGATTCGAGGAGAGAAAGGCTCCGTGCCCCCACTTTTGTCGCCCCCCCCGGCTGGCGGGACTGTTGTTTCAGATTGTCCAACAATCGTTCCAAACTAAGATCACCCAATGGTCATGCTGACAATTTATTGTCCGCACTGACCATTTTGTGGCTTCTTCAAAACTGGGAAGGAGGGGCTAGCTCTTTCACCGCCCCACTCCGAGGCTCAACACCCCCAGGTCCCACCGCTGTTGTCGGGCCCGGTCACCTCTACTGCGTAATGGCATTTCACTGCTGCCCCAAACGCTGGGGCATGTGGAGGGGGGAAATTTCCGCGTGTTGCCGGTCAACAATGGCGGTTGAGGGAAGGCCGAGTGACGCTGCAAGCAGCCAGCGGGACGAAGCAGGGTGCGAACGGGGAAGTGCAAGGGGGTTCTCCAGCCTACCAAACTTTAAGGCGGCCCGCAGATTTCGCCCGTTTTTTCGCACACCACCTTTCCCGGCAAAGGTTTTTTTGGCACCCCGCCCGCGCTCGGGGCTCGTTGCGGAGGGGCCGTCCCCAGCTCCTGACCTTGTTGGACGGGGTCCAAGACAGATTAAAAAACAACACGGCCCGGTTTTTTCTTGGGCACGTTTATGCCCCAGAAAGGGCCTTTCGGGGGGGGGATCCCTGCACCATCCCCGCGGTTTTTAAGAGCGTGCGCCGAGCCTGAGGGCCCCCGGTTTAACCCCCCGAGACATTTCCCCCCAGCTCACCCCGTGAGTTTTTACAGAGATATAGCAGCCTTTGGGGGGTGCTTTTCTAGTCCATGTGTCCCGTGGTCGATGGCTTTTTCCGGGCCCCAGATGGCCCGACAAAGCGCTTGAAATTTTAGATTCACTGGCTGGGCCCGGGCAGGCACGGCTTTTCTGGAAAGAAATGCCTGCTCGGCATTGGGATTGGGGGCAGGCAAGGGCCATGACGTGGCAAACCCATCTTGGGGTCCACCAGACGGGAAAAAGGGAACAAATTTCCCCCCCCCAAAAACCTTTGGGAATCCGAAAATTCAGGCTTTTGGGTTTGGGATGGTTTGGGGTTAAAATGTTTCTTCTGCCCCCCCCAAACCTGGAAGACGAAAGGTGGCTGCTAACTGGGCCCCTATACCGTGCAGGTCGTCAAATGGCAGAAGGAGAAAAGGGGGAGGATGGGGTTTTTGGTGGTGCTGGGGTAAATCAGGGGGACGGTGGAGGGTGAAGCGGAGGGCCCGATCCCAGATCATGACTCTGGGGCTGGGCCCCCGCCCCCAAAATTTGGGGCGGGGAGGCTCCCCAATATCCCCATTAATTGGTTCCCGTTTTTCTGGTTTTTCCAAAATTTCCCCCCAAAAACCCCAAAACCCCCCATTTTTCCAAAAGTGTTTAAATGTTTTTGGTTTCCCCCCCTAAGGCTTTCCTCACCTTTGGTTTAAAAGGGAAAGGGGGCAAATGACATCGGGTGGGTGAATCAGAGGTTGTTCAAAAAAGGGCCCCCCCCTTTAAGGTCCTGGACCTTTTGAAGGTTATAAGCGAGGAGCGGGGTTTCGGGTGGGCCTTGGGTGGCGGAACAAATCAGCGGGCCCTTTTGCGGGGCCCCTTCCCTTTTTTAGGGCGGGAAACCCCCTTTTCTTAAACTTCCCCATCGTCTTCCTCCTCGCCAGTGATGAAACGCTCGCAACAAAATTTTTGCTGAAAAAAAAACCCCCGTTGGATCCGCAAAATTTTTTCATCCCTCATCATATCAAAAAACAGGGGACTTCGTCTCCTGACATTCGCATCCAGGGGCAGGGGGGCTCCCAAAACAAGAAGGGGCTTTAAAACGTTGCCGACCGCCCGGGTTTTGCCGATTGACCGGCTTTCCCTTTTCCCCCCCCCTGAAGGCCCTCAGTAACTGGGGTCAGAGCAGAGAAAATTTATCCCCTTTTTGGGCCCCTTGAAAATTTTAAAAATGGGCCTTTTTTGCCCCAACCCTTTTTTTCATCAAAGAGGTTTTTTTCAAAAAAATGGATTATCCACCCGTGGGGGTACACGATTTTTACATTTTTGGGGTGCTTTCATGTTGGACGGATGCTGATTATGCCGATTTACGACATTTGGGGGCCGGACTGGGAGGACGGGGGAAGGGAAGACTGCCCGGGGGCAGGTTGATTAACCCTGAAGGACAGATTGGCGACGCTGTTTGTTAAATTTAGATTTTTAAAGGGCCCCCCAAACCCACGATGAACCCGGCCCGACGGTCCTGCAACTGACATCCCCTGGGATGCTGTTGTCCGGGCCCGCAGGAAGGAGGGACCCTTTTCTCGTACCTCACCTCCATGTCCTACCCCCCCCTTTGCTCCTTACCAACCGAATTTCGCTCCCTTTCAGAAAAAAAAAAAAATTTGAGAAGGGTTAAAAAAGGGTTTTTTAAAATCCCCTTTAAATTTAAAAAACGGAAATCACAGCATTCTCAAAAACCCTCAAAAAACAAAATTGCGTTTCAAATTTAAATGCAAAATAGATCTATAACAAAGTGGCTGCACCCAAAATGAAAAAAGTATCTGAAAATTTTCGGGTAATAAAAGGTATTTTTGGCACCCATCAATTCCCCTGTGGTGACTAAAAAATTGCTGTATTCAAATTTAACTGAAAGAGATCTATCAACAAAGTGGTGCGCCAAAGTGAAAAAACACGTATCTGAAATGATTTTTATAAAAAGGTATTTTTGGCACCCTTTAATTCACCCTTGGGGACCAAAATTGCGTATTCAATTTAAGTGCAAGGGCCTCGTGAACAAAGGGGTGCGCCCCAAAATGAAAAAACACGATCGTATATATTGGATAATAAAAAGTATTTTTTGGCACCTATTAATTTACCTTGGGGAACTCACAATTGCTTGATTCAAATCTAGCTGCAAGGTTCTTATCAACAAATCTGGGGCTGGAAAAATGCAAAAAAACGTATTGTAATGTATTCGGATAATAAAAAGGGATTTTTTTTGGGACTATAATTCTGTGGGGATTACAAAATTGCTGTATTCAATTTTTGTGCAAGGTGCCCAAACAAAAAAGCGTAGTGTGCCAACGTCAAAAACCCCGTTCTGTAATGTTTTCGGATAAAAAAAAAGTTTTTTTGGCCCCTTCAACCTTGGTTACAAAATTGGGCGGATTCTAATTTAATGAAGGGGGTATATCAAAAAGGGGGGGGAAGGGGCAAAAATTAAAAAATGAACACCTATCGAAAGTATATGAAAATTAAAGGGGATTTTTGCACCTAACAAAGAGACCTGCAGTTATAAAAAAGTGTGTATCCTATATAAGTTGGGCTCCCCAATCCCCCGGAAAATATTTCATAGAAAAATGTTAAAAAAAAAAGCTTTTGCGGAAATGTCTAACTATGTCTTGGTGAACTTTATCCAGTATTTTTTTAATAGGCTTGTCTTGTTCGCCCGCGGGCACCCCCCCCCCCCCCGCTCCCGCCCCCCTCGTGACGTTACAGCTTAGTGCCCCTTAAAAATTCCCTTTCCCCTAATACATAGAATTTCCAACTCTAATCAATCTAAGTTGAAAGGATCACAGCTAACAGTAGAGCTTTCTCTGTGAAGAAAAGAATAATTTCGCTGAGTGGTTACACAGGTAGAGCCACGTCCCCTGCTATGAGACGTGAGAGACATGAGGCTGAAAAGGGAAGGGCTGTTCATTTTTAAAACGAGGGCTGGATTTTTCCCGCCAATCGCAACCAACACATCCCGTCATGACGTCGACCCCACACCTCACCCTGTCTATTCTGTAAGCTGATTTGCTGGGCCCCCAAAATGCAGGAAAGGCCCGAAAAAGGGGTGATTTAATAGATGTGCACAGGGTTTTTAAAATAAATTTTCGCATGATTAAAAAATTTCGATCAACAAAAAACTTGCGATTTTAAATTTGTCGATAATAATCGCTCAACATATTTTCACTGCTGTCCTTACCCGGGCTTGGTATCGAGGTGACCCCCCAACAACATGACCTTCCCGGGCCCCTTCAATCAACTTTGCCGCCTACTGCAAGAAGCAGGGGATATTGGGCCCCCCTTTTTTCGCCACATACTGCTGCTGCCCTCCTCAAATTGTTCATCCTCGCTATATATGGCGCGACCAGACCACAAAATAGATCTCTGGTGAGGGAACCCGATGGGCAGAGCGGGGGTTTGGGGCGGTGAGGGCCCCTGACCCCTCCCCGGGCCCTGAACAAAGGGGGGTGTCTGGGTTTCCCACCGAATTTGGGTGAGGGTCAGTGCATCTGGGAAAGTGGGGACCAGTACCAATCAAGAACCCCGGGTTGCCAGTCAGACACGGCCCGCTAGATGACCGGCAGTTGTGGCCTCACCGAGTGACCCCCGCTGAACGTCCCCTTGCTGTGCTGCGACCGGCCTGCCCCAGAATGTTTGTGCCACGCCCCTCGCGGTGAAGAGCCTGCCACCTCTTTTTCTGAATACGTTTTTTCTAAAATGTAAACCCGTTTGATGAAGATATCTGTATATGATAAATCACACCCTGAAATTTGACCCCCAAATGAACCCACAAAACCCAGTTTGGGGTTTAACCCCTTTTGTATCAAATTGGGGCCTCCAAAAAAAGGGCAAAAAAAATTTATTTGTAGTCCCTTTTAAAAAAATTTGTGTATTTTAATGAATTTTTTAAAAGCACAAACAGGCTTAATTATTTTTTCGGATATAAATTTATGCTCCCGAATTTTTTCTTTTGGCGGTAAAAAAGAAAGTTTCTTTTACAAAAGTACAATGAAGGAAAAATATTATTTAAAACCCTTGGGGTTTGAAAAAATTGCACCAAAAAATTTGGGAGAACCAAAACCCACTGCTTTGTAGCGTTTTTACAATGGCGTTTTTTTAAATGCTAAAAACCCAAAGGGGAAAAAATTTTTTTTTAAACCTTCACTTGTAAAATTATGCTCCCGGGAAAAAAATTATTTTTTGGCGGTGAAAAAAAAAACGGTTTTTTGGGAGTCACCACCCCAGCAAAACAACGTTTAAATTTAAACCCCGGGGTGAAAAATTGCGCCAAACATTGGAAACCCACAATTTACTAGCTTTGAAAGCGTGTTACAAGGGCCCGTTTTTTTTTAGTTTAAAAAAACCCAAGAAAAAAAATTTTTAATTAACCTTCGTTTGTAAATGCTACAGAAAAAAAAAATTATTTTTTGGGGGTTTTAAAAAAAAGACGGTTTTTTTTTTGTCACCACACAAAAAAACGACGTTTAAATTTAAACCCTGGAGTAAATTGTTCCAAAAAAAAAATTTGAGAAAACCACAAACTATTTGCTTTGTAGGTGTTAAATGGCGTTTTTTTTAAGCTACAAAAACCAAGAAAAAAAAAATTTGAAAATTAACCTTCGTTTTTTGGAATTATGCTACAAAAAAAAAATTTATTTTTTTGGCGGTGAAAAAGGGGTTTTTTTTTGTACCACAGCGAAAAAAAAAAAACTTTTAATTAAAACCCCGGATGAAAATTGGGGCCAAACAATTGAGCCAACCACAATTTTTTTGCGAAGTGAAGTGTCCTTTTTTACGCAGCGTTTGGAGGGCCATGGGGGACTTTTTGATATTTTTTTTTCCCCTTTTTTGAGTGGGAAAATAAAATCCCAAAAAAACCAAAATTTTTGGCTTTTGGGTTTTTTTTCTTATACGGTGTTCAGGTATGGGAAAAATGATGTTTTTTTTATAGATCGGACTTTTTCGGGGGGGAAAAAGATCCCAAAATATTTTGTAATTTTAAAAATTATTTTAATGATTTTTTTGAAAAAAGGGGGGAAAAGGGGGGTGTTTTAAATTTTTTAAACCCTTTTTTTTTTTGGTATTTTAAAAAATTTTATTTATTTATTTTTTTTTTTTTACTGTAAAAATTGGGGGCCCCTGTGGTACTTAACCTGGGGTGGCCCGATTGTTAATAAACCTTTGCTTTTGTTAGCAAGCTTATTGGTGTAAAAAAGGGATGGCGGTTTCCCCCACATCTTTTCTGGGGGAAAAAAGTGGGGCCAAACCCGGCCGGGAAAAAGGACGGGGACCCTTTTCAAAAGGGCCCTTCCCCACCCAAATCCCGGGTGATCGGATCGGGCGCCAGCATGGGGTGCGCTTTTTTTTTTTGGCCGATACCGCACCGATCGGTGCCCGGCACCGATGGGGTTTAAATTTCCCAGACGCTCCCGGCCATTTTTTTGCTGCGGCGCTCGGAGGGGTTTAAAACAGGCCAGCGGGCGGGGGGCCACCCCCCGGCGCTGTTATTTCCCGGGGTTGCGGCCCGTTTTTTCCGCTAACCCCGGGGGGCCCTGTGGGGGGGGGGGGGGTCGCGGGCGATCCCCCTGAAAACCCCTTAGCGGCCCGGGGGATTTTTACGTTTACGCCCAAGGGTCGTTAAGGGGAAAAATGAATACAACAGGAACGGGCTTAGTTCCCCCTTGGAAAATTCAATGTGTTTGTGGCAGATAGCTTTAAAAAATGTATATTAAAGTTTGAAAGTGGACGCACACTGGTTTTCAGATCCAATCCCCAAAAAAAAATCAAAAAATTAAAAACATTAAGAGAAGCAGTCTCTGAGAAAAAGCTAAAGGACCCCCCAAAAAAATTTCGCTGTATTAAAATCGGGTTTTTCGGGAAAAGAGCTATCAAAATCAGCCGCAGAAAAGGCCCCTTTCCCCTGATCAGTAAAGTGAGGGAGGTGAGCTCCCAGGTGTCCCCGGACTTATATAGGGGCAGTAACTCACAAAATTTCCCGGGCCGGTTTGTTTTGGCTTCATCTCTGCACTTGTATGCAGGCTTCCCTTTTTCCTCCCAAGTGCTTTCCCAAAAAGTAACGCCATGTGCTCGCAGCCTTTATCAATGAAAAACAACTTTTGTTCACCCGAAGTAACCCCAAAATTTCCCACTTCGTTTAGGAAACCCAAGTTTTTTTGAAAATTTTTAAAAAAATTTCCCCTTCGTTTGAAAAAATTTTTCCCTTTTTACCCCCCACATTTTTAAAAACCTGCTCTGATGCCCCCACTAAGGTTTGGGGAGGCCCGCTTCTCCCGTGCAAATGGCAAGGTTTCCCGGCCACATATCCGTTTTGGGGGTACCCAAAATAGTACAGTAAAATTTTTGTGGGGGGCAGAGTGTATCCAAGGGGACCACCAAATTTTGGATCAGAGTCTTCTCCAGGTCCTGCTGCTGTTGCTGGTGAGTACCTTCCTCACTAGGCGGTTGAAGGAAGCTGCTCATCAACAACGTCAGACTCAGGTTGCTGCTGATGGAGCTGGTACTGTTCTTAGCCCCCACCTACCCACAGCAGCCATGGCAGTGGTAGGTGAGCGCTGAGGAAGCCCCCGGTCAGACCTACGAGAGGGTGGACGATGGCACAGATAGGAAGCGGCCAATTGACTACATAGGATGTCTCTATAGTACTTGAGTTTGTCCTCCTTCTCGGCAGGTGAAAAAAAGGCTCCGATTTTGGACTGGTAGCGAGGGTCCAAAAGGGTGGAGAGCCAGAAGTCATCCCTCTGCCGGATGGAGACTATTCGGCTGTCACTAGCCAGGCAAATCAGCATGCTGCGGGCCATGTGCGCAAGTGACTCTGAGGGACTCCTTGCCTCTATCTCCACTGTATACTGCCACGGTGTGTCTGGGTCATCTTCCTCGTCTTCCTCATCTCCCTCTACCTCCTCTGGCTGCTCCGGCTCCTCCTCTCCTGTCACCTGAGTAGAAAAAACACTCATTTCACCAGACACTGCTTGTGCTCCAATGTCCTTCTGCTCCAATTGCAGTTGCAGCATCTGTTCCAGGACATGAAGCAGTGGAATGACGTTATTCATCGCGTAGTCCTGGCAACTGACAAATAAAGTGGCCTCTTCAAAGTGCCTGAGCAAACAGCAGGTGTCACGCATGAGCTGCCACTGGCTGACATCAAAATTACACATGAGAGTACTCCTGTTTGCTTGGATAATCAAGAAATCATTAGTGGCCTTTCTCTGTTCATAGAGTCGGTCCAACATATGGAGGCTGGAATTCCAACGGGTGGAAAAGTCACATATCAGCCTATGTTGAGGGAGGCCATTCCTAGGAATTGATGAAGTGCATGGACAGTTTCCTGCCCATTTTTAGAACATCTTGCAGATGGGTGGAAGACTTGAGGAACCGTTTGACAACCAGATTGAACACGTGCGCTATTCAGGTGGCATGGCTCAGCCCTCCTCGGCAAAGCGCGGACACTATGTTCCTTCCATTGTCTATGGTTCAGATATTCAGTTGTCGCAGAGAAAGCCACAATTTCATCGATTTTGTGTTGCATGACGCACAGCGGCTCCTAACCTGTGTGATTTCGTCCACCCAGGCAAACCATGAACTGCGTGACACCGCCGTGCCCTGCACATGAGTTATGATAGAGCAACACTAAGACTTGTGGAGGCTGAGGTGGTGGAGAAGGAGGCGGCGGACATTGGCGCAGGATCAGAAGTTTGACAATGTGGAGGAGAAAGCGACGTCTCCTGTCCAAGTTGCTGGTGTGGCTGGGCAGGAATCACATTCAGCCAGTGGGCCATAAAGGGCATGTACTGTCCACACGTCCACGCTGCCATGCACTTTGGAAGACACCAACAGGCTCCAGGACTGGCTCACCTTCTGTTCTACATATTTGTGCAGGGCTGGCACTGACTTTTTCAAAAAGAAATAATGGCGTGGGACTCTCCACCTCAGCTCGGCACAAGACATCATTTCTCTGAATGGTGCTAAGTCCACCACTTGGAAAGGGAGGGACTGCAGTACCACCAACTTGGACAGGAACACGATCAGCTGCTGCAAATATGTATGGATGGTTGGAATACTGCTGCCTATTGGCAATCGCCGCTGTGAACGACTGCTGGCGCCATGAGTGACAAGGAGCAGGAGCATTTGGACCAGTAGATGATGGAAAAGAGAAACAGCTCCCTTTGGCAGAGGTGATGAAGCCTTGATTGCCTGAGATGGGATGCGTGCCACTGGGTGCTGAAAGTGTTGCTGCAGCAGGATGGAACACCACATATGAGACACGTTTCTCCCAGGTTACTGGAAGGTGATGCTGCATGTGTTGATGCTGGGCTGTGGTGCCAATATTAGGTCCATGGTCATGCTTCACTTTCTGCCCACAGATTCTACATATACACATGTTTGGCTCCTCCGTTGTCTTGGCAAAAAAAATGCTACACCGCCGAGTAGGTGATTCTACCACCAACGCTCCGCATTGACTGACTACTAGCACCGCTGCCTCGGTGAACTCCTGCGCCGCTACTTTCTTGGACCTGCGAAGTGGGTGGTCTACCCCGTGGCTTTTTGGCTCCCGACCTCGCACTGTTGCCACCCTGCTGACTCCCGAACACACTCCCGACTTTCTGGCTGCGCTGCTGCCTGACATGCAAGCTGACACCCTCTTCTCCTGACGATGATCCTGAAGCCCTTGCTTCACTCAGCTCCCAAGTGCAATCGGCTACATCGTCATCGATTAGTGTTTGCCCGTCACTGCTGTCCTCCTCAACAGTCTCGGTCTGCAGACCCTGACCGCTCCCAACATAAACTCCCATGCCACTCTCCACATCACTACTTGCCTGCATACTGCAAGAAGCAACTGACGTCTGCCCCACCTCTTTGCTGCAAAATAGCAGATCAATGTCATAAAATAGTTCATCCTTGCTGTGTAGCAGTGCAGAGCCCAGGCCACATAGTAGTTCTCTGCCTGAGGGAACCAAACGGGACAGAGGCGGGTTGAGGACAGGTTAGGGCCCCTGACCTGCTCCCGGGCCATGCCAAAAAAGAGTTATGTCTGAAAAACTCACCAACTCTTGGCTGGGGTTGTCAGATGTCATCTGGAAGGAAGTGGATGACCTAGTCAACCAATCAAGAACTGTTGGGTTGCTTATCAACACACGGCCGCTAGATGACACTGCTAGCTCTGGACTCGCCAAGTCACCCCTGCTGTGACGTACCCTCACTGTGCTGTGACCTGTATCTGCTCCAGGAACATTTGTACCACTGCCATTTGTGCCACTGTCTGACATATTGTTTGATAAAAAATTTACAATACAACAAACTAAGCAATTCCCAGCAAAGACACAGCATTATATGTCTAATTGTCTCTGCCTAGTTTAAATGGTACGTTTTTTCTGGTGAACAGCAATTCCCAGCAAAGCCACAGCATTATATGTCTAATTGTTTCTCCCTAGTTTAATGGTACGTTTTTGTCTAGATTTTTCTGGCCCACCCTTGTCTTCCATAATTTTCCTGTGTTTATTTGTGTAGCATCAACCCCAGAAAATTCCCCCTGAAGTATCTCCCTTTGTGCAGAGCCATTTGTAGCCCCACCCATTTACGACACCTGAAGCCCTAATGCTTTATTGAACTCCTCATAGCCTAGTATAACTTGCGGAGCTCCGGTCTGTGGACCGAGGTCTGAGAGCCATATTTCACGTGCCATCTTTCTAAGTGACTATTTAAAGGTGAAAAACCTCTGAAATATCCCAGAAATGAGCCAGAAGGGAGCATAAGGGAGCTAGGAGGCTCGCCTATTTGTGAGTAGCTGCACTTTTTTACTTACTCCTTAATTACCATGCTCACTATTACGGTCTACCTTGCAGCCATCTGCCTTCTCTCTTACCACCCTGTCTTGCCCGCTGCCAATTTTATCCATATCGGCTCCTTTCCTTCCCTCCCCTAGTACTAAACCCACACGCTTTTTTCCCTTTTCAACCAAACCCCAAACCTCCAACTCACATATTCCCTGCGCAAACGCCACTCAAATTCATCATTGAACCATCTGATGTCTCTTTTCATTCTCCTGCTTCTCGCTGCGGGGACACTCTCCTAACCCCGGCCCACCCCCCTTTACTGCTCATTCCCACCTCCTCCTTTCCCATAGAAACCTGCAAACCTGCTTGCTATTCATGTATTCTTTTCCTCCCCCTTTTAAGTGTGCTTTTGGAACGCCTTTGATCCGTCTGCAACAAACTCACTGCTGTTCATGACCTGTTTTCTCTAACTCCTCAACCTGCTGGCCCTCACAGAAACATGGCTCCAGCAATCTGACACCGCTTCCCTTGCCGCTCTCACCTATGGTGGCCTACACTTCATCCACACTTCCAGACCTGAGAACAGGCCGGGTGGAGGAGTTGGCATACTTCTTTCTCCACACTGCACTTACCAGGTCATTCCTCCAGAACCCTCCCTCACTTTCCCCTCCTTTGGGTCCACACCCTCAGACTCTTTCGGACATTTTTACCTCCCCGAGCCCGCGGTTCTGTACAACCCCCCGGCTAACACCCGCCAGTTTCTGGATCATTTGCTGCCTGACTCCCTCACTTCCTCTCTATGATATACCCACACTCATCATGGGTGATATTCAAACATCCCCATTGTTTTGCCCTCATGTCTCCTTCTGCCTCTCGTTTTCTTTCACTAACCTTTTTCTCTTGGCTCTCGTAGTTTACTGACCTCTTCCACCCACAAAGATGGGAAACTTCTCTGGATCTGGTCTTCTGTCATCTTTCCTCCTTTTTCTAACTTCATTAATTCCCCTTTCCCTCTCTCTGACCACACCTTATCCCCTTTCGTTATCAACCTAATTCTCAGCCTTCTCTGACACAACCGCTCATCACACTTCCGAAATGTCCCTCCATTAATACTCAGGACTCACAACACCATACAGTCCTCACTGCCCCCAATCTCCTCCCTCTCCTGTCCTGACCAGGCTGTCAAACGTTACAATGAAACTCTCTCAACCACCCTGGACATATTGGCACCGCTCACACACCCCACCACCAGAGTCAGACGCCCCCAGCCTTGGCTACCGTCTCAGACTCGCCATCTGCAGCGCTGTTCCAGGTGTGCTGAGCATCTGTGGATAAAGTCGAAGCTACCTGCAGACTTTTTACACTACAAATTCATGCTCCGGACTTATTACACTGCCCTTCCCAGCGCCAAACAAAAATACTTCACCTCCCTCATCTCAACACTACACAACAACCCAAAACATCTGTTTGACACCTTCCACTCCCTCCTAAGACCTAAAGCTCAGGCCCCAGTTACTGACCTCTGTGCGGAAGACCTGGAGACTCACTTAAAGGAAAATTGAAAAAACCGGCAAAACATATCTCAGCCCCCAAGAAATCCCCATCCCCATCCCCTCCCACATGTCCTCTAATCTACCTCAGCCCTTGCCCCGACGATTAGAGGAAGAAGTGTCCAGGTTCTCCTGTCTGCACGCACCTCCACCTGCTCTACTGACCCCATTCCCTCTCTCCTCGTCCAGTATATTTCGGCGGCTGTCATCTCTCTCGTTACTGCAATGTGTAACCTCTCTCTCTCCACTGGGATCTTTCCTTTTTCCCTTTCAAACACGCCATCATCCCCCTTTACTAAAAAACCCCACTCTGGACCCGTCCTGCGCTGCTAATTATGACCGTCTCTAATCTGCCCTTATCTCTAAACAACTGGAACGCTTGGTCTACATCTCTCCTAATCCGCCATCTCTTACTAACTCTCCCTTGACCCCCTGCAATCTGGTTTTCCGCTCTTTACACTCCACGAAACTGCCCTTTGTTAAAGTCTCAAATGACCTCCTAACAGCAAAATCTCAGGGTAATACTCGTTTTCTGCTCTCTTGGATCTCTCTGCAGCGTTCGAACACTGTAAATCACCAACTCTCCTCAAAAATGCTCGTGCATTGGCCTCCAGGACACCGCTCTCTCTTGGTTCTCATCTTACCTGTCTTATCGCTCCTTCAGTGTCTCTTTTTCCGGATCTATCTCCTCTTCTCTACCTCTTGATGTTGGAGTTCCTTAGGGATCAGTTCTAGGTCCTCTCCTCTTTTCATTGTACACGCCCCCCTTGGACAAACAATCAGCAGATTTGGCTTCCAGTACCATCTCTAAAGCTGATGACACCCAATTATACACCTCCCCCGTGCCCTCAGTCCCACTCTCCTACAAAACACCAGTGACTGTCTGTCCGCTGTCTCTGACATCATGTCCCCTCTTCATCTGAAACTAACTCACTAAAACTGAACTTCTTGTCTTTCCGCCATCTAGTAACCAACCCCCTCCTGCTATTTCTGTTTCTGTATGTGGTACCACCATTTCAGTACAGGATACAGTATAAACTCATCACTCTCACCCATAAAGCTCTCCACAACGCTGCACCCCCCTACATCACCTCCCTCATCTCTGTCTACCACCCTAACCGCTCTCTCCGCTCTGCTGCTGATATCAGGTTACACTCATCAATCATCCGAACCTCCCGCGATCGTCTCCAAGATTTCACACGTGCTGCACCAGTTCTCTGGAACATGCTACCGCAGGCGATCAGGCACATTCACAACCCTCATAGTTTTAAGAGGGCCCTAAGAACACATCTCCTCAGTCTGGCCTACCAAGACCCCTAAATGCTATCACACACATTTGTCACTCCCTACACTAGGGCACTCACAGGCACTTATCTGTATATAGATGTACTTTCTGGGTGGCAGGTTCATCCATTTTTCATGTTAAACCACCCCCTTTTATGAACAATGGTTGGGGCCATTGTAAACTTTTTCACTTCTCACCGTTTTTTCACCCATACACCCTAATAGATTGTTAAACTCTCACGAGCAGGGTCTCATCTGTAAGTACTTTTAATGTGTATTGTCTGTACGTTTACCTCGAATTGAAAAGTGCTGGGAAATTTGGCGCTATATAAATAAAGATTTTATTATTTTATATATTATTATTATTATTATTATTATTATTAACTCTGTTTAATGAAGATGTCTGTATATGATAAATGCACACCCTGGATTTGACTCAGAATACCCCACAAACAGAGGATAAATTAACTCTTGGGCACAAAATAAAATACCCTACAGAATGAATGTGATGGATTTCAGGCGTGTATGGGGCAGAAATACACACCCTGGATTTGACCCAGAATTACCCCACAGAGGATAAATTAACTCTTTGGGCACAGATTGCAATAACCAAAATAAAAAACCCTGGTTCAGGAACAGGTGTGTATATTACACACACTTGTGAAGGTCTTTCACCCCAGTAGCTCAGAAAACGGAAATATTTGGCACAGAGTGCAATAAAGTGCTGCTACTGCCAGATGCTTGTGGACAGGAGACAACGTGACAAGTGGCAGAATTTAAGATGGCTGTCGTATTTGTAGGGCTGTGATTTCGCAGAAGCTGGAAGGTTGTTGATTGTCTGCATATCTGCACATGTCTTTGAGGGCGTTTCTTTCCCATAGTTCTCTGCCCCGTGTCACGCTATGTGCTCGCGGCCATTTTAGCTTTGTTACTGCAAATCGCCATGAACTTTGCCTTCGGTCAGAATCACATTTTCCCTGAAATTCCAAATGAATTCCACTTCGTTAGAACTAGTGATGAGCGATTACGTTGACTATCGTCATCGGGTCGATAGTTGATATCGGCAATTATCAATAAGATATCCGATAGTCGATAGTAGATTATCGCCGATGACCATTAAAGTCTATGGGAGAGGAACAACACCTTCATTATTACACCCAAACAGGGCTGGAGAAGCTGGAATTAACATCCACAACAGTCAAATGGATCCGTGCTACATCATAGGCAACACACTTAGGTTATAAACAGGGCCGTTCCTAGGGGCGGGCAGGGCGTGCGGTCGCGAAATTTCTTCACCTCGCCCTGAGTGAAATTTAGCCTAGCAACTGCCCTGGTTATAAAAGCCACAGAACAAAAGTCACAGACCATTCACTATCCCTGTCTTGTACCACAGCATGACCCTTAAACCTGCATGACCCACAAATTAAAAAGTGCCAGAAGGCAGTATGATTTGAACCATCTGGTGTGGCAGCAATACATATAGACATTCAAATTCAAAAAACAGTGGCACACTATGGACTAAGGAAACCATCAAATGGGACATAGGAAATTTGGAAAAAGCATTACTGCTAACTAGGATACATGAAAAAAATTTAGGTTCTCAGTGTGAACCTCAATTTTTTTCATGTATCCTAGTTAGCAGTAATGCTTTTTTTAGGATACATGAAAAAAATTGAGGTTCTCAGTGTGAACCTCAATTTTTTTCATGTATCCTAGTTAGCAGTAATGCTTTTTTCCAAATTTCCTATGTCCCATTTGATGGTTTCCTTAGTCCATAGTGTGCCACTGTTTTTTGAATTTGAATGTCTATATGTATTGCTGCCACACCAGTGGCCATTTGTTTTTTCAAACAAAGTTTTTCCATGTGCAAAACCAATTGTTGTTTTTGTTTATATGTAGGGAGGAGTGGTAGTCTCCATTTTGGTTTTTGCATCCCGCCTACTTCCCCAGGTTTTAAATCAGTGCAGTGTTCTTTGAAGCAGGTATCTTCGCTCCCTAAAGTATGCAGGTCTGAACAGGACCCAATAGAGGTAACAATAGTGTAGGACCCACCTGCACTTGAGGTCTCCTTGATGATTGGGAGGTGGGCTTAAACATTTTTGGCCAAAAGTGTGAACTGAGAACCTCAATTTTTTTCATGTATCCTAGTTAGCAGTAATGCTTTTTCCAAATTTCCTATGTCCCATTTGATGGTTTCCTTAGTCCATAGTGTGCCACTGTTTTTTGAATTTGAATGTCTATATGTATTGCTGCCACACCAATGGCCATTTGTTTTTTCAAACAAAGTTTTTCCATGTGCAAAACCAATTGTTGTTTTTGTTTATATGTAGGGAGGAATGGTAGTCTCCATTTTGGTTTTTGCATCCCGCCTACTTCCCCAGGTTTTAAATCAGTGCAGTGTTCTTTGAAGCAGGTATCTTTGCTCCCTAAAGTATGCAGGTCTGAACAGGACCCAATAGAGGTAACAATAGCATAGGACCCACCTGCACTTGAGGTCCCCTTGACTATTGGGAGGTGGGCTTAAACATTTTTGGCCAAGAGTGTGAACTGAGAACCTCAATTTTTTTCATGTATCCTAGTTAGCAGTAATGCTTTTTCCAAATTTCCTATGTTCCATTTGATGGTTTCCTTAGTCCATAGTGTGCCACTGTTTTTTGAATTTGACCGTACCACAGTATGACCATTAAACCTGTCTGACCCACAGATTAAAAAGTGCCGGAAAAAGAAGTCTGGACTGGGAGGACGAGGAGGTAAGACTGCTGGATGCAGGTTGCATTAACCACTGAAGAACAGATTGGCGATGCTGCTCGTTACGGAGATTCACAGGGCCCTGACCCAGCGATGACAGGCCTGACGGTCCTGCAACTGACGATCCGCTTTCATGCGTGTTGTCGCCAGCACTGGAAGGAGCACCTTCTCTCGTTCCTCTACCTCCATGTCCTACCCCCCTCTTTGCTCGCTTACCACCTGAATTTCGCTCCATGTTCAGAAAGGTAAAAATTCTAGAAGGTATGGAAGAGTTTTGGAAAGTCTCTTATTAAAAGATGGCAAATCACAGCTATTCTCAAATCCCTCAAATCAAAACAAAATTGCTGGATTGAAATTTAAGTGCTAGGTACCTCTATCAACAAAGCTTGACTGACCAAAAGTGAAAAAAAACACCTGTCTGAAATGTATACGGATAATAAATGGTATTTTTGGCACCTATCAATTCACCTGTGGTGACTACAAAATTGCTGTATTCAAATTTAACTGCAAAGTAGCTCTATCAACAAAGCTTGACTGACCAAAAGTGAAAAAAACACCTGTCTGAAATGTATATGGATAATAAACGGTATTTTTGGCACCTATCAATTCACCTGTGGTGACTACAAAATTGCTGTATTCAAATTTAACTGCAAAGTAGCTCTATCAACAAAGCTTGACTGACCAAAAGTGAAAAAAAACACCTGTCTGAAATGTATACGGATAATAAACGGTATTTTTGGCACCTATCAATTCACCTGTGGTGACTACAAAATTGCTGTATTCAAATTTAACTGCAAAGTAGCTCTATCAACAAAGCTGGCCTGCGCCAAAGTGAAAAAAACACGTATCTGAAATGTATACGGGATAATAAAAGGTATTTTTTGGCACCTATCAACCTGTGGTGACTACAAAATTGCTGGATTCAAATTTAACTGCAAGGTGGCTATATCAAAAAAGTTGGACTGGGCAAAATTGAAAAAGAACACCTATCTGAAAAGTATACTGATAATAAAAGTGGAGTTTTGCACCTAACAAATAGACCTGCAGTTACTAAAAAAGATCTGTATCCTAATATAAGGCAATGCAATATCTAAACAAAGTTTTGGCTGTACAATATCCAGTGTCCTTTATAGATCTTGTCTGTGTTCGCCCGTGCCCCCCCCCCCATCCCCCGCTGTCCCCCGTGACTTTACAGCGGTAGATGCTCCTTTTAAATTCTCTGCCTAACTACCTAAAATCTGCAAATCTCTGATCTAACTAAGTTCTAAGGATCACAGCTAAAAGTAGAGCTGTCTCTGTGAAAAAATAGAATAATTTCGCTGAGCTGTTTGCTGAGCTGTTTGGACAGAGGCAGAGCGCATGTCCTACTGCTATGAGACGCTGACACACACTGATCATGAACAGGAAGGGCTGTTCTATGTAAAACGAGGTCATGTGATTTTTCCAGCCAATCGCAACCATACACATCCCAGTCATGACGTCGCACACACATCTCACCCTGCTCTATTCTGTAAGCTGATTTGCTGGCCGCCAAAATGACAGGAAGCGCCGAAAATGGCGCGATATTAATAGATTATGCACAGATTTTAACCTAAATTATCGCGTGATCTAAAAAAATCCGATCAACGTAAATACCGTGCCGATTTCAACTTTGTCGATAATTATCGCTCAACACTACATAGAACCGATTCGCTCATCCTTAATTGTCAAAAAAACATCCTGAAACCATTGCTGGTTAAACACAAACTGGTGGTGGCAGTATTATGGTCTGAGGAATGTTTTTGTGTCATTCTCTTGGCTACTTTTCCCTG
Organism: Phyllomedusa bahiana; assembly: GCA_025379985.1. Classification (NCBI taxonomy): domain Eukaryota; kingdom Metazoa; phylum Chordata; class Amphibia; order Anura; family Hylidae; genus Phyllomedusa; species Phyllomedusa bahiana. The sequence goes on from JAODAL010007043.1 coordinate 41,263, forward strand.
TGGAAGGCATTCTCAACCTATTTTGCTGTTAGTTTATCCCTAAACAACATATATGCCCATACTTACTGATTTTCTTCCTTGAAAAAATTTTTTTGCAAAGAAGTCAACACAATTTTGTAAAGATTTATGTTGCAGATTGTCCTACAGATTTTCAGCAACAATAGTCTGTAGTAATTTAACTAATCTGTTCCCAACATTGGATGTACCTATACATCTAATGTGGGAAGATGTTCCTACAAATGGATATATGGGTACGTTTAATAGATACCCAAGCAGAGCCCACATGATTGGTGCATGGAACCAGCTGTGGCTTCATGGTCAATCATGGTCAGTTAACCCTTTTAATGCCACAGTCAATTGCGACTGCACATCTAAAGTAAAGACAGAGGGAGGAAACTCCCGCTGTCTCCATTGGCAACCCACTGTGCTGATGGCTTTCATAGCAACCCAGAAGCCTAACAAAGGCTTCCAGATTGTCAGAAGTAACCACACCTGGCCATGCCGGAGGGTATGGTATTGACAGTTAATAATACAGTGCAGTACAGTCATGTACTGTATTATATCAACAATCAAGTGATCACAGAGTGTAGTTTCCAATGGCGACTTGTAAAATAAAACAAGTTAAAAAAGGGTAAAAAAAAAATGTAAAAACCCACAAACATTAACATTGCACTTTCCTCATTACAAATGTTGATTGCCCCCAAAAAAATTGGTATTTCCACATGCAGAATGACCTAGGCTATAAAACTGTCACCTCAATTATTTAACCCATACGATGAATGCTGTAAAAAGAAAAAGAAAAAAAAAGCAGAATCACGATTTTTGTTTATTTCACTGCACATAAAATGGAATAAAAGAACAATCAAAACATCATATAAACTCCAAACTGGTACCAAGTAAGAAACAGTGCATCCCTCAAAAAGTAGCCCTTACACAGCTCCATCAACAGAAAAAAGAAAAAAAATATATATGGCTATCAGAATAAAGTAAAACATAAATTATGTTTTGCACAATGAAAACTGATTTCTTTTTTTTAAAGTGCCAAAACATAACAAAAACTATATAAGTTGGGTATTGCTGTTATTGTATCACCCTACAAAGTAAGAGTAACAAAATATGTATATTGTATGGTGAGCACCATTAAAAATAAAAAAACTATCAGGATTGCTGTATTTTATTCAACCGTAGAAGATTAAAAGGTAATCCAAAAGAGATGTGTCCCCCATGTTTCCTTTTTAAAGTGTTACTTGGTGTAAAAGAAGTAAATTATAAAAAATATATATAACTTTGGCATCACTGTAATTGTAACAACTTGCTAAGTAAATGTATTGTGTCAGTGGTACTGTAAAAAACAATACCAGGATTGCTGTATTTTGTTCATCTCACCTCCCAAAATCCTTGATAGACAGGAATCAAAGTGTTACATGAACCCCATAATGATACCAATGAACATGTCAACCTATCCCACAAAAAACAAGCCCTTAATCAGCTCCATATACAGAAATTAAAAAAGTTATGGCAGTCAAAATATAATAACATAAAAACACAATTTTTTACAAACACATTTCTATTGTGTAAAAGTAACAAAAAGTATAAAACTATATAAAATTGATATATTTACAATTGTACCGAAACACATAGTAAAGTTATCTTGTCATTATCATGAACGTTGTCGTTATCATGAACGTTGTAAAATTAAACCCAAAAAACAAGGGCAGATTTGCTGTTTTTTTTATTATCTTTTTAACGACCCAATGCTAAAATAAAAATGTGAAACATCTGTCGGCATAACATAAAGTCTTAGATGAATTCTCTGAGGGGTGTTGACCTTAAAATGGGGTGACTTCTGAATGGTTTCAGCTGTACTGGTACTTTGGGGACTTAGTGAAAGTGACATTGCACCCACCAAAATCTGGGTTCTGAAAACTATAAAGCACTCCCTGCCATGTGACCAGTTTACAACCACACATAAAGTATTGCTTTACCTGGAAGAAATTAATTAACACATTTTTGGGTGCTTATTAGAGATGGGCGAATCGATTCTAACAAAGTTGGATTCGTTTAGGATTGCAGGAAAACGTCGGTTCTGCACGAAGCCGAAGATTAGGGTGATTCGCGGGAACGAAGCGTGTTTTTAATTGGTAAAATGGCCGCAAGCACATGGCGTTACACGGGGCAGAGAACTCTGGGAGGAAGAAAGGAACACCCTCAATGACATGTGCAGACATGAAGCCAATCAGAGACCGGCGGGATTCTGTGATGTCACAGCACTATATAAGTCCGGACAGCACCTGCGCTTCCACATTCCTCTCATTGTGTCCTGGCATAGCGTCTGTGCTGCGGAGCTGGCTCTTACACAGATTATACAGCTTTAATTAGCGATTGGGGAGGGGGAAAAAGACCATTACAAGCCTGTTACTTGCTCACTCAGTGTTCTGTATCTGCTGCTACACAGATCTCATTATACAGCTTTATTCAGTGAGTGTGGAGGTGGAAAAAGACCACTATATGTCTGTTACTTTCTCACTCAGCATTCTGGTTTCCTTTGTTCTATACAACTCATCCTGAAAGAAGCTGCTTTTATCAGACTGGGGCTCAGTTGCCTAAATTTAATGCCTCCAGCGTTATCATTTTGTTTAGTTTGTGGGGTCTTCTGCCAGGGTATCCAGGGTGGGTGTAAATCTGCCATATATACATTGCAATCTAACCTGTATTATTAGGGAATTTCAGATTCAAGTAATCCACTCAATCCTGTGTGACCATTGTATTGGGATTGAAATACAGACCGCTTTTTTGTCCGCTATTATTTAAAATTCTCCTGCTGTATTATTAGGGAATTTCAGATTCAAGTAATCCACTCAATCCTGTGTGACCGTTGTATTGGGATTGAAATACAGACTGCTTTTTTGTCCGCTATTATTTAAATTTCTCCTGTTGTATTATTAGGGAATTTCAGATTCAAGTAATCCAATCAATCCTGTGTGACCGCTCTATTGGGATTCAAATACAGATCACTTTTTGTCCGCCATTATTTAAATTTCTCGTGTTGTATTACTAGGGAATTTCAGATTCAGGGAATTCTCTATCCTGTTAGTGTTGTACTTGGAGTGAAATACAGGGTCTGTATTTAGCATATACAGACATCTTCATTAAACAGAGTCTGTAAATTTTTGATCAGACAGTATGTCAGACAGAGAGGTGGCAGGCTTTTCACATACGAGTGGCAGTGGCACAAACATTCCTGAAGCAGGCACAGGTCGCATCACAGTAAGGGGACGTCACAGCAGGGGTGACTCGGTGAGGCCAGAACTGCTGGTGTCATCTAGTGGCCATGTGAGGCCCACCAACCCAAGGGTTCTTGATTGGTTGACTAGGTCATCCACTTCCTCCCAGATGACAACTGACAACCCCAGCCAAGAGTCGGTGGGAACGTCAGACACAACCCTTAGTTGGCATGGCCCGGGAGCAGGTCACTGGCCGTCACCTGTCCTCAACCCGCCTCTGTCCCGTTCGGTTCCCTCAGCCAGAGATTTACTATGGTCTGGGCTCACCGCCATTATACAGCGAGGACGAACTTTTTGAGGCGAAGAGGTGGGGCAGACATCTGCTGCTTCTTGCAGTAGGCAGGAAAGTAGTGATTTGGAGAGTTGCACGGGAGGTTATGTTGCAAGCAGTCAGGCTCTGCATACTGAAACCGTTGAGGAGAAGAGCACTGACGGGCAAACACAAATCGATGACGATGTGGCCGATCGCACTTGGGAGCTGGGTGAAGCAAGGGCTTCATCATCATCATCGGGTGAAGAGGGTGTCAGCTTGCGCGTCAGGCAGCGTCGCAGCCAGGAAGTCGATAGTGTGGCCGGGAGTCAGCAGGGTGGCAGCAGTGCGAGGTCGGGAACTAATGGCTTGTGCAGCGCCGAGGTGGAGAGTTCCAAGCCGTACTTTCTTTTCCAAAAAAGGCAGTACCAGCCCTTCAGAAGGTGGGCCAGTCCTTGAGCTTATCGGTTTCTTCCAAGGTGCACGGCAGCGCGGATGTGTGGAGCTGTAACTACGGTCAGGGACAGTACATGTCCTTTATGGCCCACTGGGTGAATGTGCTTCCTGTCCAGCCACATCAACAACTTGGACAGGAGACGCCGCTTTCTCCTCCACGTTGTCAAACTGCTGCTCCTGCGCCAATGTCCGCCTCCTCCTCCACCACCACCTCAGCCTCCACAAGTGCTGCTCCATCATACCACATGTGCAGGGCACAGCGGTGTCATGCAGTTCTACACCTGGTTTGCCTGGGCGAACAAAGTCACACAGGGGAGGAACTGCTCCGCGTCATGCAGCAAGAAATCGATGTGTGGCTTTCTCCGCGCCAACTGCAAATCGGAACCATGGTGACGGACAATGGGAGTAACATGGTGTCCGTGCTGCACCATGGAGGGATGGTCCATGTGCCCTGCATGGTGCATGTGTTCAATCTGGTTGTGAAAAGGTTCCTGAAGTCTTCCACCGATCTTAAAGACATTCTAAAAATGGGCAGGAAACTGTGCATGCACTTCATCCATTCCTACAAAGCCAGGCACACCCTCCTCGAGCTGCAGCGGCAGAATGGCCTCCCCAACACACGCTGATATGCGATGTTTCCACCTGTTGGAATTTCAGCCTGTACATGTTAGACCGACTGTGTGAACAGAGAAAGGCCATTAACGATTTTTTGATGATCCAAGTAGACAGGAGTACTCCCCTGTCTAACTTTGATGTCAGCCAGTGGCAGCTCATGCGTGACACCTGCCGTTTGCTGAGGTCGTTTGAGGAGGCCATGCTATTTGTCAGTCACCAGGACTACGGGATGAATAATGTCATTCCACTGCTTCATGTCCTGGAACAGATGTTGCAAAATCTGTCTGGACAGGGGACTGGAGACGTGGCGACTACATGTCGCGGCCACATGAGTCCGGTGGAGGCTGAACTGGAGGAGGAGGAGGACATTGGAGCACAAGCATTGTCTGGTGAAATGAGTGGTTTTTCTACCCAGGTGACAGGAGAGGAGGAGCAGGAGCATCCGAAGGAAGTAGAGGGAGATGAGGAAGAAGAGGCCGATGACCCAGAAGCACCGTGGCAGTATACAGTGGATATGGAGGCAGGGAGTCCCTCAGAGTCACTTGCGCAGATGGCCCGCATGCTGATTTGCCTGGCTAGTGACAGCCGAATAGTCACCATCCAGCAGAGGGATGACTTCTGGCTCTCCACCCTATTGGACCCTCGCTACCGGTCCAAAATGGGAGCCTTTTTCCCAGCTGCCGAGAGGGAGGAGAAACTGGCGTACTATAGAGAAATTCTGTGTAGTCAGTTGGCTGCTGCCTATGTGCGGCATCGTCTATTCTCTGTTCCTCATCGCTCACGTACCACTGTCACGGCTGCTATGAGGAGGTTGGGGGGGGGGTAGGAGCAGTAGCAGCTCCATCAGCCGCAGCCTAAGTCTGGAGTCGTTGATGAGCAGCTTCCTTCACCTGTCTAGTGAAGAGAGTACTCAGCAGCAGCAGGACCTGGAGCAGACCCTAAACCACGAGGTGGAGGTCTACTTGGACAGCACTCTGCCACCCCAGGTAGAAGATCTGCTGGACTACTGGGCAGCCAAACTTGATGTGTGGCCGCAACTTGCAGAGTTTGCAGTGGAGAAGCTGTCCTGCTCAGCCAGTAATGTGGCATCAGAGCGGGTGTTCAGTGCGGCGGGGGTCATTGTTACCCCAAGGAGAACCCGCTTGTCCACCCGAAATGGGGAGAGACTGACCTTTGTCAAGATGAGTCAGGCATGGATCAGCCAGGATTTCCACACACCAATGCCTTAGGCATCAAATTACATCAGCCATGACACTTCACCGAAACTTTGAGAAATTAGTCTGGATTCTAAATACCTGCCTTAGCCACTATTCTGCTGCCCCCCCCCCCTGATGCCACACATCTGCTGCCAGTTTCTCCATCTGCCTACCACCATCTTTATTAGGGACTGGTATTGCCACCAGCCTCCACACTCTGTCATTGTGCCACTCTCTGACCTCATGCTGCTGCTGCTGCTGATGTTGCTGCCGTCACCAACACACTGTGTCATTGTGCCACTCTATGACCTCATGCTGCTGCTGTTGCTGCTGCTGCCGCCACCTCCATACTCTGACATTGTGCCACTCTCTGACCTCATGCTGCTGCTGCTGATTCTGCTGCCATCACCTTCACTCTCTGTCCCTGTGCCACTCTCTGACCTCATGCTGCTGCTGTTGCTGCTACCGTCACCTCCACACTGTGTCATTGTGCCAATCTGTGACCTCATGCTGCTGCTGTTGCTGCCATCACCTCCACACTGTGTCATTGTGCCACTCTCTGACCTCATGCTGCTGCTGTTGCTGCCGTCACCCCCCACACTGTGTCATTGTGCCAATCTGTGACCTCATGCTGCTGCTGTTGCGCCGTCACCTCCACACTGTGTCTTGTGCCACTCTATGACTCATGCTGGGTGCTGCTGTCACCTCCACACTGTGTCATTGTGCCAATCTGTGACTTCATGCTGCTGCTGTTGCTGCTGCCATCATTATGCTACTCTGTGGCCTACTCCTGTTGGTGCCACTTCCAGAATTTGTCATTGTGCCACTCTCTGACCTCATGCTGTTACTGCTGCCGTCACCTCCACACTCTGTCAGTGTGCCACTCTGTGGCCTACTCCTGTTGGTGCCACCTCCAGAATTTGTAATTGTGCCACTGTCTGACCTCATGCTGCTGCTGTTGATGACGTCATCTCCACCACTGTGTCATTGTGCCACTTGTGGCTCCTGATGTTGGGGCCACCTCCAGAATTTGTCATTGTGTCAAATCTGTGGCCTACTCATGCTTCTGCCAAGTGACCGCTGTCTCACTAGAAACCCTGTGGTTCCAAATGCTGTTTTCCACCCTCACCACTCTGACGTTTGCCCACTATGTTTAGTTTTCCCCTTCTTTTCACCTGTCAAAGAATGGGAAGGATCAGGATTGGGGCTAGCCAAAAGCAGGAGTGGATACGAACATAGAAGACATGCAAATATCCCATTTACTGTCATCTCTGTTTGGATCAAACTCCTGTTTGTTTTTGGCTTTAGCAATACTGATGGATTATTGACCGATTGAAAGCGGACACTGACAAATGAAAGGAAGGGCAAAATGATCAGAGACATCAACGCAAAATTACTGCCGACACCCTCTCTACTCATTCGGGAGTAATTCGGGAGTAACTCGGCGAATCGAATTTTTGAGAAATTCGCCCATCTCTAGTGCTTATACTCCAGAAGTTATTTTGAAAATTAAACATCTTCTGCTAAAACTGCATATTAATTTAAATAATTCTTAATTTTCACAGCCTAATGCTAAAAAAAATCTGTGTAACACCTGTGGAGTCCGCAAACCTGTAATGCTGCCTAAAAAATATACAAATGAAAATGAGAACCAAAATTCCAGTAGGTGCTCCTCCTCTGCTAAGGCTTGTGGTTGAGTCAAATGTCACACTAGGGCCACATATGGGATATTTGAAAAAAAAAAAAAACGGTAGAATCAGTGGAATTAATATTGAGTTATTTTTCTCTGTTATCATCTACTGTGTTCCAGTGAAAACATGAATTAAAATTGAAAATCTGGAAAAAAAAGTGAAATTTTGAAATTTCCCCTCCATCTTGCCTTAATTTCTGTAAAACACCTAGAGGGTTAACAAACTTTCAAAATGCAGTCTTAAATAACTTAAGGGTTCCAGTTTTTTAAATGTAATCATTTATGGAGGTATCCAACATACAGGCCCTTCAAAACTACGGCACACCTAGACTAGCCCCTAAAAACATCTGTGTTTCAAATTTTTTTTATTAAAATTGCTACAAAATTTATAAAACCCTCATTTCATAAAAATGTAAAAAAAATTATACTAACATAAAAACAGACATACGGTAAATGCTAGTTATAATACACTTTATGTGTTATAACTGTATGTGCAGAAATTTTTGAAATTTGATTCCAATAGATCAATTTTTTTTTACACTTTCACAACAGTTTGATGTTTTTCACAAATAAACTAGGATTGTATCAGACAAAATTTACTACTGCCTTAAAGCACTATGGGGGACATGTATGAAATTTAGCACATAACATTAATCTAGAATGCGCCTGATTTGTGAACCCGCTCTCATAATTCAGGTGCATTCTAGTGCTAGGGTGACATTTCTGGCTCAGTTTTACCACTTTGAAAGTGGTTTTAAAAATTTTCCCACGAAATGCCCCTTTATAAATGCCATAGTGAAGCTATAAAGCTAAATATATCTATAGCTTTTAGGGTTTTCTAGGGCACCCCACCTCCCACATGCCCCCCTGAAATAGGGCGCATTACAAAGTGCAGCGAGCGCTATGTAATGCGCCTGATAATGGCGTGCGGGACATTTAAACATTTGAAGGGGGCACCCCTTCAAACATGTCCCCCCTAGGGGGGGTCCCAAGAAAAGGGTCATAAATCATAGGGATAGTAAATTTTTAAAAATTTTATTTCCAAAAAACATACATGTCTGATTTATACAATGGGGCTCTACGAAAAAGGTCAAGGCTGTTGGCAGCAATAAGGGGTTAAACAAAAATAATAATAATTTTTAATGATAGTTGAAAGGTACATATTATTCACTTATTTTCTTTGACTCTTTTTCTCAAGTAAAACAAATGTATTACCAATTAAATTGTTGTAATTGTCTCTTTAAAAAACATACTTAGCAGCAAGATGTATAGTAATTCCTGCACAAATGATCATACAATTTAATAATTAAAACCCAAACGAAAAACAACTAAAGGTTTAATTTTTAGTAAATAAATTGCAAATGACAAATTATAAGGGGTATTGGGGAAAAAGTTTTTAAAAATTTTTTTGTTTTTGTGGGGGGGGGGGTTTATTTGGGTGGGTTTTTTAAAAAGGTCTTTGGGGGGTTAGTGGGGGTTTTAAAAATTTTTTATATTTTTAAAAATTTTTTTTTTGGGGGGTTTTTTTTTGGTTTAAAAAAAAATTGTGTATTTCAAAGGGTGCCGGCACAAAGGGGAAACCCAAAAGAAAAAAAAAAATCAAAGTTATTTAGCTGAAGGCGTACATATAAAGTTTATCCCTTTTTATTTATAATTAAAAATGTGCTAACTAAACATAACTTTGCCCTATCTTGTACCATTGTTCGATACTTTTTTGGAGTGTGTTTTTTGAAAATCGGGGGCCCTTTAAATAATCAACTAATTTTTTGAAGTTATGATTAGATAAAAAGAAGAAAAGACATTGTAAAAAAATGCATTATATGAACATTTTTTAAAATTTTTTTTAGACACAGCTTATTTAAAAAAAAAAAAAAATAAAAACCAAAAAATTTGCAATAGAAAAATAAAACTAAATAAAAAAAAAAAATAGAAATTTTTGACTAAAATAATTAAAAAACCCTGAAATGGAGTTTCTGACGTATAAATGCAAAAAAAAAAAAAAAAAAATTTAAGGGCCCAAACCCTTTATAATACCAATTCAGAAAAGGGGCCAAAAAATATTTTGTAAGGTCTTAAACAAAAACATGTATACAACAAGAATTAATGAAAACCCAAAAATGGAGCAAAAAAATAAATCTTTTTTAGAAAAACATATCCAAAATTTTTACACAGTTAAGTGGGGGAAATTTTTCCCCAAATTCATTTCGTTCACTTTCCCAATTTTTCGGAAAAAAAAAACTTTGTTCCGAAAATTTCTTCGGGGACGAATCACGTTAAAAACGCTATTTCCAGGGTGCAAGAGCCCCAGGGTGCTGTAAACTTGTGCCATGCTTAAAAAATGCAAGGGAGCTTGGTTTGGTCTCATACAATGTTGTGTTTTAGTATACACCACATGCTGCCGCCCCTTTAGAAACGCTTTACATAAAATTCCCCGGGCACTTTAAAACAAAACTGACCAAAAAACTGAAGGGGGAAAGAGGCCCGATAAAGTTTTGCGAGCGACAGCTGTAAAAAAAAAACTGGGCTCAGTGGCAACATCAGTGCGGGGTGTAAGGTGACGCGGCAGCTACAGCAATAGGTCAAGATGGCACAATGACATTTTGGAGGTGGCAAAAAAAAGGAAAAAGCCCCAGAGTGGCACAATGCCCCACAGTGTCTGGGGAAAGGCAGCACCCAACAGCAGCAGCTTGGGGTCAGACAGGGGCACAAAAAACACAGTGTTTTTGGTCATGGCAGTTTGCCACGGGCGGGCAGGAAATAAGATCCAGGGGGCAAAAATGACTGGGTGTGTAGGTAAACCAGCAGCAGCCACGCAGAGAAAGGGGGTCGGGAAAAGTGCACAATGAACACGTGTGTAGGTCAGGGGCGCGCAGCATGAGGTCAGGAAAAGTGGCACATACTTCTGGAGGTGGCAAAAACAGGAGTAGGCCACAGGTGGGACAATAAACACAGTGTGGAGGTCACGGAGCAGCCACAGCAGAAGATGGGGGTTGACAGGGGGACAATAAAAATTCTGGAGGTGGCAAAAACAGGAGTGGGGTCACAGAGTGGACAAGGGGCCCACGGGTGTGTGGGGTCACGGCAGCACCCAAGAGGAGCAGCATTGGGGTCGGGGACAAGGCAAAATCACAATTTGGGGGTGGCAAAAAAAGGGGTAGGCCCAGGGGTGGGAAATTTGACCCCAGTGTGGGGTTTCACGGGCAGGCCAGAGGAGCAGATGAGGTCACCCCAGTGGCACAATCACATTTGGGGGGTGGAAAAAAACGGGAAAGTAGGAACAAAGTGGGACAATGAACAGTGTGTGGGTTCACGGCAGCGCCACAGGAGCACATGGGGGTCAGACAGTGGCAAAATCACATTCTGGGGGGGTGGAAAAAAACCGGAGTAGGCCACAGAGTGGGACAATGCCCACAGTGTGTAGGAAAGGCAGCAGCCAAAGGAGAAGCATGGGGTCGACAGTGGCAAAAATCACATTTGGGGGAGGGTGGCAAAAAACAGGAGTGGGCCAAGAGTGGGAAAAAAGACACAGTGTGTGGGGTCACGGAAGCCCCAACAGGGCAGCATGAGGTAGCCCAGGGGCCCAAAATTTAAACATTCGGGGAAGGTGGCAAAAACAGGAGTGGGCCACAGAAGGGGGACAATGAAACAGTGTGTAGGCCCGGCAGCGCCACAGGGCAAAATGAGGTCAGACAGGGGGCAAAATAAACTTTTCTGGAGGGTGGCAAAAAACAGGAGTGGGCCCCAACGGTGGGACAATGACACAGTGTGTGGGTTCAGGCAGCGCCAGAGGAGCAGATGAGGTCAGACAGTGGCCCCAAATAACTTCGGGAAAGGTGGCAAAAACCAGGAGAAAGGCCACAGAGTGGGCAATGCACAGTGTTAGGTCACGGCAGCAGCCACACAGCAGCATGGGGTAGACAGTGGAAAATTGAAACAGTGTTTTGGTCAGGGCCCAGCGGGCAGATGGGGTTTAAAAAAAGGGGCCCACAAGACTTTTGGAGGTGGCAAAAACAGGGGGAAAGGCCAAAAAGGGGGAAATGCCCACGTGTGGAGGTCAGGGAAAGCACCCACGCAGCAGCATGAGGCGACAGTGACACAATCAAATTCGGGAAAGGGTGGCAAAAACAGGGGGGGCCACAGGGGGGGACAATGACACAGTGTTTGGGCCCACGGCAGCACCCACAGGGGGCGCGGGAAAATCGACAGTGGAAACAACCCTTTTTCTTGGGTGGAAAAACCCGGGAGTAGGCCCCCAGAGTGGGACAATGACCCCAGTGTGTAGGTCACGGCAGCACCCAAGGGGAAACCCAGCATGAGGTCGACAGTGGCACAATCCCATTTGGAGGTGGAAAAAAACGGGGGTAGGCCACGAGGGGGACAATGAAAAGTGTGTAATTTCCGGCAGAAAGCCAGAGGGCAGCGGGGGTTTTCAGACTGGCACAATCACATTCGGGGGGGGGTTGGCAAAAAAAACAGGAGTAGGCCACAGAGTGGGACAATGACACAGTGGGGAAGGTCAGGGCAGCAGCCACAGGGCAGCAGGGGGTCGGGAACAGTGGCACAATGACAAAAGTGTGTAGGTCCGGCAGCAGCAGCTTTGGGTGGCCCGGGCCCAGTGGAACAATGGCATTTTGGGGTTTTGGGCAAAAACGGGGAGTAGGCCAAAGAGTGGGACAATGACACAGTGGGGAAAGGTCCCGGCAGCAGAACAGCGGGCAGCATGAGGTAGGACAGGGGAAAAATGCACGTGTGGAGGTGGGGGGGCCCAATACCAGTCCCTGGTAAAGAGGGTTTGTTGGCAGAGGGAAAGAAACTGAAGCAGATGTGGGGCATCAGGGGGGGGTGGCGGCACGGGGAATAGTGGCTGGGCAGGTAGTTTAAACCCCGGGAATCATTTTCACTTTTGGGGTTTGAGGGGGTTCATGGCGGGTGTATTGAGCCTAAGGTTTTGGTGTGTGGAAATCTGGGGGAATCCACCCCCGATTCATTTTGACAAAGGTTTCAGTCTTTCCCCACATTCCCGGGGAAAAAAAGCGGGTTTTCCCCTTTTGGCAAACCCCGGATGGCCCCGCCGCACTGGAACCCCCGCTCTGATGCCCCCAAAACGGGCCCGGGCAGGCAGCTTCTCCACTGCAAACTGGGCCCAAGTTGGGGGCCCACACACCCAAGTTTGGCGGGCCCTTTTATTTCCAGCGGATCTTCTAACTGGGGTGGCAGGTTGCTGGTCCAAGAGGCCACCACCCGTTGGTTCAGGGAATTTCTCCCGGTCTTTTGCTGCTGCTGGGGACTACCCCTTTCCCCCATTGGGGGTGAAGGAAACTCTCATTTAGTGACTCCCGGGCCCTTTGGTTACTGTGTTTGGGCTGCTATGCTCCTATCCCCCACCCTTTTCCCCCCAGCCGCGGGGAGTAGTTTCGTTTAAGGGGCTGGGAACTCCCTGGTCAGGGCCTGTAAAAGGGGGGGCGATGCCGCCAAAAGGCAGCGGCCAACTGATTTTCGGAGGATTTCAAACCCTTTGTATTTGAGTTTGTTTCCCCTTCAAAAAGTGGGAAAAAAACTTCCCCTTTTGGCCGGTAGGAGGGTTTCCCAATTTTTTGGGGAGCCAGAAGTCATCCCTTTTGCCGGATGCTGAATTTTTGGGTGTCACTTGCCCAAAGGCCCAAAAAGCAAGCTGAAAGGGCCCTCTGCACAAGTGACTCCGAGGGGCTCCCTGCCTCCCTTTCCCTGTATTCTGCCACGGTGTTGGGGGGGCATCTGGGCCCCGTCCTTTTTCTTTTCCATCCCCTTTCCCCCAAACCCGAATTTTCCTCCTCTCTTTCCCTGGGGTGGAAAAAATTTCCCCTATTTCACCAGACAATGCTTTGCTTTCCAAAGTCCTCCTCCCCCTCCTCCCCCTTTCCCCCTCCATTTCAAATTCCCCCCCGGGCTATGTGGGCCCCGAGATGTAGTCGCCACGTCTCCAGTCCCCCCCCCCGCCAAAAAGATTTTTCAGCAATTTTGTTCCGGCATGAAGCAGTGGAAATGAGTTATTTTATCCGTTGTCCTGGCGACTGCAAATAAGTCCCCCTCCTCGAATTTGGGCCCCAAAAAACACCCGGGGGAAAGCTGAGTGCCCCCTGGCTTACATCAAAATTAAACAGGGGGGGTATTTTTGTTGCCCGGTTTATCAAAAAATCGTTTTAAAGGGTTTTTTTGTTCTTTCAGTGGGTCCAAAAATTTTGAAAGGGTGGAATTTTCCCAAAGGGTGGAAAAAAGGGATATCAGAGTGGTTGGGGGGGGCCGTTTTTGCCCCTGCAATCGAGGAGGGTTTTTCCTGGCTTTGGGAAAGGAAAGGATAAAGTGCATGCACAGTTTTGGCAATTTTCAGAATTTTTCTGAAAATCGGGGGAAGAATTCAGGAACCTTTTTAAAACCAGATTGGGAACCCCTTGGCCATGCAGGGGGCCCTTGACCATGCCTCATCGGTGCAGAGCGGCAAAAAAAGTTTTCCCCCATTGTCCGTCACCATGGTTCCATTTGCGTTTGGGCGGGGGAAAAAAGCCAAACATCGATTTTTGCTGCCCTGAAACGGGCAGTTCCTCCCCTGTGTGACTTCGATCGCCGGGCAAGCCGGTTTTACAAAAACGTGACACGGCTGTGCCCTACACATGTGGGTTTTTTTTGGGGCGTAATTGTGGAGGGGAGATGGGGGGTGGTGGGGAGGAGGGGGAGGTGGCATTGGCGCAGGAGCAGCAGTTTTTACAAAAGTTTGGGGGAGGGGGTAAAAACCCCTTCCTGTCCAAAATTTTTGGTTTTGCCCGGGCCAGAAGCACCCTTCACCCAGTGGGCCGTAAAGGCATTTTATGGCCCTTTACCGTAGTTAAAGCTCCAGACTTCCCCATGCCGTTGCCCCCTTGGAAAAAAAACCCAAAAAAGCTTAAAGGCTGGCCCCCTTCTGTTTACATTTTTTATGAAGTTGGTACTGCCTTTTTGGAAAAGAAATTACTGCTTGGGGAAAAATCCATCTCGGCTCGGCCAAAGCCATTAGTTCTTGAATGGTGCAGAGGGCCCCATTTGGAAAGGGAGGGACTGCCCGTTCCAACAACTTGGAAAGGAGCACGGTCCAAACCCGCTGCAACCTTAGGATGGGTTTGGGCGGGAATTTCTGTAGGGCTCTTTTCAAAAACGCCTCGTGAATGACTGCTGGCGCCATGGAGGGGAGGAGGAACTGGGATCTGGACCCGGGGGTGATGTCAAAAAGAAACAGCTCCCTTCTGCAGAGGTGGTGGAGCCTTGAAAAAGGCTGCAAAGGCATGCGGTTTCCCCCCCGGGGCTGCTGCTGTGTTGTGCGGCCGGGAGGATGGACCACCCCCATCTGAGCCACGTTTCTCCCAGGCCACCATGGTGAGTGCATGTTTTTGACGGGGCCGTGGTTTCCAAAGTTAGCTCCCCGGGCCCCCCTTCCCTTTATGCTTAAGATTCTACATATACCCATTTTGGCTCCCCCGGTGGCTTGAAAGAAAATCCACACCCCCGAGTATGGGATTTTACCCCAAAACCCTTCCGCAATTTAGTGGGCTACTGTGCCGCGCCTCGGGTGGAGCCCCGTGCCGCTACTTTTTGGACTGCCAAGAGGGTTTTTTACCCCGTGGCCGGGTTGGCTCCCGACCTCACATGCTTTTTTCTTTCTGAATCCGGCCCCCACGGGCCCCCCTTTTCTGGCTGCAAACCCCCTGGGCCCGACGCGCAAAACTGACGCCCATTCTCCCGACAATTTATGTTGCCCTTGCCTCACCCGGCTCCCCAAATTTTCGGTCGGCTACATCTTTATCCTTTTTGTGTTTCTTTTTACTGTGTCCTTCACGGTCTTGGTTTTTTGAGAGGTGGAAACCCTCACAACATGACCTTCCCCTGCACTAACAACCCTCAATTTCTTTGCAGGGTACTGCAAGAAGCAGGGGATATTGGGCCCCATTTTTTCGCTGCCCAAATTTGCTGCTGGGTGCCCCCCTCAAATTGGTTTTATCCTCCCCTAATAGTGGGCTGAGACCAACCACATAGTAGTTTTCTGGGGGTTTGGGGCCCGATGGGGCGAGGCGGGGTTGAGGACAGGTGAAGGGGCCCCCTGGGCCCGCTCCGGGGCCCCTGCCCAAAAAAAGGGTTGTGTTTTGACGGGTTCCCCCACGAATCTTGGCTGGGGTTGTAGAGTCATTGGGGGAAGTGGATGACCTTGTAACCTTCAGAACCATTGGGTTGTAGTCGTTTCACGGCCCCTAGATGACAGCGGGCAGTTTTTTTGGGTAACCCAGTGGAAACCCCCGCTTCGGGCCTCCCCCTTTCTGTGCTGCGTCCGGTACGGAATTTTGTGCCTCTGCCCCCCCCGGGGGTGAAGAGCCGCCAAAATCTCTGTTGCTTTTCTGTTTGGGTTTTAAAAAGTACAGACGTGTTTGTTTTAAAATAATGTATAGGGTAAATTTCCTAACCCCCGTATTTGACGCCTTTTAACCCACTTTGGGGGGGTGGGGGAAAACCCCGGGGTTTAAAATTTTCGCCCATTTTTGGGCGGAAAAAGGGCTTGTTTGTTGGGGTTTTTTAAAATTTTTTTTTATGAAAATTTTTTGACAAAAGGCTTTAAAATTTAAACCCTTTGGATATGAATTATGCTACCGAATTTTTTTGTGGCGGTTGGAAAAAAACAAAGTTTCTTTTACTGAGTACAACCCGCGGGAAAAACGCTTTAAATTTAACCCCTGGATTTAAAATTGGCAAAAGGGAATTTAGCAGCCAGAAACTACTAGCTTTGTAGGGTTTTAAAATTTGGGGTTTTTTTTGTACACAACAAGAAAAAAAAATTTTTTTAAAACCTTCGCTTGTGTTTTGCTACAGGAAAATTGTTTTTTTTGGGCGGTGAAAAAAGCGTCTTTTTTGTACCACAACACAAAAAAAACGTTAATTAAACCCCTGGTGAAAATTCCCAAAAAATATTGGCACCCCGGAAACTATAGCTTTTTTTGGCGTGTTCAGTTGGTGTTTTCTACGCTACACAAAAAGAGAAAAAAATTTTAATTAACCTTCGCTTGTAAATTTTATGCTCAGGAAAAATTGTTTTTTTTGGCGGTGAAAAGACGGTTTTTTTTGTCACCACAGCACAAAAACAAGTTAATTTAACCCGGATGTAAATTGGGAAAAAGAATTGAGCAGCCAAAAAATGAAGGGGTTTTTGTATTATAAAAAACGCTGTTTCTTTAAATAATAAAACAGGAACTGGCTTAGATCCCCCTTGGATATAATGGCTGTGAGCAGAAGCTTTAAAAATGTTATGCAGCTGCAGTGGAGCACCTGGACTTCAGTCCAAAACACAAGAAAACCCGAAATTTTAACATTAAGAGAAGCAGTCTTGAGAAAAGCTGAGAACCCACAAAAATCCTGTTTAAAATCAGGGGCTTCAGTAAAATCAGCCGCGACAGACTTCCTGTGTACAGTGAGAGCGGATGAGCTCCCAGGTCCGCCCGGACTTTTTGTGCGGTGCGTCAAGATCCGCCCGGTTTGTTGCTTTTTGCAATGTCTGCAGGGTATGCCTTCTTCCTCCCGGTGCTTTGCCCCATGTAGGCCCTGTGTCGCAGCCATTTTATCAATCAAAAGCCAAAATTCGTTCACCGAGTACCCCCCAAAATTTGACTTTGTTTTAGAAATGAAATTTTTCCTGAAATTCTAAACGAATTCCACTTCATTAGAATCGATTCGCCCATCTCTAATCAACGTACTATATCACAACTACTGAAACAAATAAAAACAGTAAAACTTCTGAAAAACAGGATGGCGTATCTCACCAAAAATGGGGATCAAAGAGTAAATGAATGGCTGATGTATAATAAAGTAAGAGCAATGGTTATAAAGATGTGATAGAAGTTATAATAAATGAAGGAAAAGTATATAAATCAAGTGATTATACCAAGATGATAATGAAATCACAGCAAAAGGAACACTACAACAGTAAAGATGAAGGGTGACATATATGAAATTGGTGCATACAGCTCAGTTCTAAATAGCTTTAGAGCATTGCACAGGGTGGGCCATTTATATGGATACACCTAAATAAAATGGGAATGGTTTGCGATATCAACTTCCTGTTTGTGGAACATTAGTATATAGGAGGGGGAAAACTTTTCAAGATTGAAGTCAGCCATTTTGGATCCAACTTTATTTTTTCCAATGGGAAGAGGTTCATGTAACACATCAAACTTATTGAGAATTTCACAAGAAAAATTATGGTGTGTTTGGTTCTAATGTAACTTTATTATTTCATGAGTTATTTACAAGTTTCTCTTTGTTTACAGCCATTGACATGTTGCAGAGGTTAACACGTGAGGAGCGGATAGAAATTGTGTTGATGTCTGGTGAACGCAGTACCCGGGTCATTGCAGCAGATTTCAATGCAAGACACCCTACGAGACGACTCATCTCCCATGCTACAGTTAGCAATCTGCTTGCCAAATTTCGTGAATCAGGGTCAGTGTTGGATTTGCCAAAATGTGGAAGCAAAAAACTGTCACAAATGAAGAAACATCAGTGCTGTCCTAGCTTCATTCAGGAAGAGCCCACAGTGTAGCAAACAAATGGCACCCTTACAAAATCCAGCTCCTGCAGCATCTCAATGAGGATGACCCAGATCGGCGCACTGAATTTGCAGAATGGACAAAACAAAAATTGGAACAGGACCCTCAGTTCACACAGGACATTATGTTCAGTGATGAGGCAAACTTTTTTGTGAATGGTGAAGCTAACAAACAAAACCCCCGCTATTAGTCTGACACTAACCAACAGTGGATAGATCCCTGTAGATAGACTGTCGGGACACAAAAATGTATGGTATGGTGTGGTATATGGGGTACAAAGATAGTGTGGTCATTCATATCAATGGAAACCTCAATGCCACTGGATATCTGAAATTGTTACATGATGATGTGTTGCCCTCTTTATGCACTGAAGATGGCATGTTCCCTGAGTTTTTCCAGCAAGACGGTGCACCACCACGTTATGGGTGTCACTTTCGAGCATTCCTACATGAACAGTTTCCTGGAAAGTGGATTGGTCATTGTGGGCTAGTTTAATGGCAACCAAGGTCTCCCGATCTGACCCCCTTAGACCTTTATCTTTGGGGGTCATATGAAGGCAATTGTCTATGCTGTGGAGATACGAGATCTGCAGCATCTGAAACAACAGATACGAAAGCCTGTGATAGCATTTCTTCTGCGGTGTTGCTATCAGTGTGTCAAGAGTGGGAGAAAAGGGTTCTATTGACAATCCAACACAATGGGCAGTGCTTTGAACACATTTGTTCATAAACTTGTAAATAACTCATGAAAGAATAAAGTTATGTTAAAACCAAGCACACCATTGTTTTCTGGCACAATGACAGAGTGTGGAGGTCACGGCAGGAGCAACAGCAGCAGCATGAGGTCAGAGAGTGGCACAATGATTACAGTGTGGAGGTCATGGCAGCAGCCACAGCAGCAGCATGAGGTCAGAAAGTGGCACAGTGACAAATTCTGGAGGTGGCAACAACAGGAGTAGGCCACAGAGTGGAAAAATGACAGAGTGTGGAGGTCACGGCAGCAGCATCATCAGCGGCATGAGGTCAGGCAGTGGCACAATGACAGAGTGTGGAGGTCACGGCACCAGCAAAAGCAGCAGCAGCAGAAGTAGCAGCAGCAGCAGCATGAGGTCATAGAATGGCACAATGACAGAGTGTGGAGGTAGGTGGCAATACCAGTCCCTGGTAAAGATGGTGGTAGGCAGATGGAGAAACTGGCAGCAGATGTGTGCATCAGGCGGATGGCGGCATCAGAATAGTGGCTGAGGCAGGTAGTTTGAACCCAGACTCATTTCTCAAAGTTTTGCTGAGGCGTCATGGCTGATGTAATCTGACGCCTAAGGCATTGGTGTGTGGAAATCCTGGCCGATCCACGCCTCATTCATCTTGACAAAGGTCAGTCGTTCCACATTTCCCGTGGACAAGCGGGTTCTCCTTTGGGTAACGATGGCCCCCGCCGCACTGAACATCCGCTTTGATGCCACACTACTGGCCGGGCAGGACAGCTTCTCCACTGCAAACTCAACAAGTTGCGGCCATACATCCAGTTTGGCTGCACAGTAGTCCAGCGGATCTTCTAACTGGGGTGGCAGAGTGCAGCTGGACCGGGAGATGATGGCAAAGAGAAACAGCTCCCTTCTGCAGAGGTGGTGGAGCCTTGACTGGCTGAAATGGCATGCGTGCCACTGGGCTCTGCTGTTGCTGCGGCGGCAGGATGTACCACCACATCTGAGCCACGTTTCTCCCAGGCCACCGGATGGTGATGCTGCATGTGTTGACGCAGGGCTGTGGTGCCAACGTTAGCTCCATGGCCACGCTTCACTTTCTACCCACGGATTCTACATATACCCATATTCTGCTCCTCCAGTGTTTTAGCAAAAAACTGCCACACTGCCGAGTAGCTGATTTTACCGCCAACGCTCTGAGTGGCTACTACCGCCGCTGCCTCGCTGAGCCCCTGTGCCGCTACTTTCTTTGACCTGCGAAGCGGGTTTTCTACCCCTTGGCCGTTTGGCTCCCGATCTCGCACTGCTGCTACCATGCTGACTCAGCGCCACACTACCAACTTGCTGTCTGCGCCGCTGCCTGAAGCACAAGCTGACACCCTCTTCTCCTGACGATGATGAAGCCCTTGCTTCACCCAGCTCCCAAGTGCGGCTGGCTATATCATCATTGATTATTGTTTGATCTTCACTGCTGTCCTCCTCAACGGTCATGGTATGCAGAGGCTGACCCCTCACAACATGACCTCCCATGCCACTCTCCACATCTATACTTTGCCGCTTACTGCAAGAAGCAGGGGATATTGGCCCCATTTCTTCGCTGCCAAGTAGCTGCTGACTGTCCTCCTCAAATTTTCATCCTCGCTATGAAGTGGCGCTGAGCCCAGACCACATAGAAGATCTCTGGCTGAGGGAACCAGATGGGACAGAGGCGGGTTGAGGACAGGAGAGGGCCGTTGACCCGCTCCCGGGCCATGCCAACTAAGGGTTGTGTCTCACATTCCCACCGACTCTTGGCTGGGGTTGTCAGATGTCATCTGGGAGGAAGTGGATGACCTAGTCAACCAATCAAGAACCCTTGGGTTGCTGAACAACACACGGCCGCTAGATGACACCGGCAGTTCTGGCCTCACCGAGTGACCCCTGCTGTGACGTCCCCTTGCTGTGCTGCGACCTGGGCCTGCTCCAGGAATGTTTGTGCCACTGCCACTCGCATGTGAAGAGCCTGCCACCTCTCTGTCTGACATACTGTTTGTTCTAAAATGTACAGACTCTGTTTAATGAAGATATCTGTAAATGATAAATACACACCCTGTATTTGACTCCAAATGAACCCACTAACAAGCTTGGGTAACCCTTGGATATAAATTGCGCTCCACAAATGGCCAGGAAAAATTTACTTGTATGTGCCGTTTAAAAACACTGTGTATTTTACTGAATAGAAAAGCGCAAACAGGCTTAATTAACCTTCGGATATGAATTATGCTACAGGCAAAATTTCTTCTTTGGTGTTGAAAAACACTGTTTCTTTTAGTGACCACAACAGCAGAAAAACACTTAATTAACCCTTGGATCTAAATTGCGCAAATGAAATGAGGTGCCAAAAATTACCAGCTATGTAGCGTGTTAAAATGACGTGTATTTTACTGAGCACAACAGCAGAAAAACGCTTAATTAACCCTTGGATCTAAATTGCGCAAATGAAATGAGGTGCCAAAAATTACCAGCTATGTAGCGTGTTAAAACGACATGTATTTTACTGAGCACAACAGCAGAAAAACGCATAATTAACCCTTGGTTCTAAATTGCGCAAATGAAATGAGGTGCCAAAATATATGGATATTCAATGTGCCTAAGAACTGAGCAGATAGCATTAAAATGTATATGCAGCTGAAATGGACGCACAGTGGACTTCAATTCCAATACCCCACAAAATCAAAATGTAAGAGAAGCAGTCTCTGAGACAAACTGTGACACCCCCAAAAAATCGCTGTATAAAAGTTAGTTCTTTAGTGTGAGATCTCAGTAGCAGCAGTTTCACTACACGGCACAGTGACAGCAGTGTGAACTGCCAGCGTCGCGTCAGGACTTATATAATGCGGTGACATCACAGAATCCTGCCGGTCTCTGATTGGCATCATCCCTGCACATGTCATTTAGGTTACTCCTCTCTTCCTCCCAGACTTCTTTGCCCCATGTAACGCCATGTGCTCGCAGACATTTTATTAATTAAAAACACACTTCGTTCCCGCGAATCACCCCAAACTTCGACTTCGTTTAGAATCTAAATTTTCCTGAAATTCTAAACGAATTCCACTTCATTAGAATCAATTCGCCCATCTCTACCTGTCATACTGCGGTTCATACATTTGATGCATAGTAGGTGTAATACTGTCGCAAAGCCTATCTGAGCTGCATAGTTAGGCCGGGGTTTAGTTGTATAAGACTCCAAAAATTCCCTGACACCAAGGGCCAGCTTAAAATGTTATTATTAAAACTATGTCAAATAAAACAATTTTCCACTAATTTAAAATGAATATAAAAATAAATAATATAAAATTTATTTACAATTAAATAATAAAATATATTAAATTATTATAAAATGAATAATAATTTAAATAATATAAAATTAGAAAATAAATATAGCATCTAACATATTATAGTATTATCAGTGATTACAAACACAGCAGTCTAGAAATAAAAGTAAAACCATTAGAATAGCATGCACCACAGGTTCGAACGAGACCGGTGTGCCGGCTCTTGCCATATGTGGAATAAAGGCTGAAGCAGAAAAATTTTAATTTTTCAATGGAACGATTATTAAAATTTTTTTTCTTAATGCGAAAAAAAAAAAAATTTCCAAACAAAATTTTATTACCATAATCCATTAGAAAATCAACTGAATGAATTGAACTAGTCTCTATAGCGAAGAGAAGAATCCAAAAGTTACATTTAAAAACATAACTGACATAATGCTATTTACTTTGCAAATTTAACAATAGTTTCATGACAGTTTCTTTTATTTGTTTATTTTAAATTTTTTAATTATATAATTTTATTCTTTTATATTATTTTTTTTACTAGTTTTGTTTTAATTATCATAAATTACTTTTTTTTTAGTGCTATAAGTTGAGAAATAATTTATATTTCTTGTCCTAAAGGCAAATCCAGTTAGTCGAAAACGCTTTGGCCCAGTCAGACCACTTTTAACTTGTTCTGGCTGTTCTGACAGTTATGCACCTCCTTTTGACGTTCCACATTCATAAATGTGTCTAATACTTTGAATCTGATATGACACCCCCCCACATCTTTGGCGCATTCAAAAGTGTCATGGCTGGCACAGAATGCGCTATAGTTGGGCATACAATTGTTCATACATCTATAGAACAGGGCTATGCCAGGTTTTTAGGCTCTAATAATGGTGCCCCCTTTCCCAAAAACATTGCCCAAGGGGTTTTTTAAAACCCCTTACCGACATTTGTCGATCATAGGGCAATGTGGGGTAGGGTTTTCCCAAATTGCCGTAGAGTACGTAAAGGGCGTTTCTTGCGGTAAAAGCGGAGCGCGCAAATCGCGGCTGGAACCAGCGGTATATTACCCTGGATCATCCCGCACCCCCCAGGGCCCGGAGTGGGGCTCCGGCCCGGGGGAAAAAACCCCCCGATTCCAACTGTGGACGGGGGACATCGCGTGCGGGCGCGGGAGTGGCCCCCTGCGGGATCCGGGCGCAGTAACGGCGTTCAGCGCCGGAAAATGTTTCCTAACAGACAGCCCGGTGCTGAATAGAGATCGGGTTGCTGGTGACTCACGATGCCCACAAGCTTGGGGCAGCGTGCTGAATTTGCCATGGAGACCGCTACGCTATAACTGATGTGATCCCCATTGTGAACGATCAAACGATCGTTCATGCAATTCCCCCCCGGGGGAAAAAGTGAAAAAAAAAGTGGAAAAAGAAAAAAAAAAAGTGTAAAAAAGTAAAACACAAAACCAAAAAATAAAATAAAAACATCACGCCCTTTTCCCCTTTAAAAAACGCCAATCCCCCCAGAAAAGATCAAAAAAAAATTAAAGTCCCTATTTGGTTTTGCGCGGTGAAACCCTACCATAAAACTGTCATGTTAATTAACCGTAAGTGAAAAACCCCAAAAAACTCACAGAATTGGGACCCCAAAAAAGGGATCCCCAAAAAAAATTAAAAAACTTCCAGTTCATCCCAAAAAAAAAAGTCCTTACAAGTCTGTATACGGAAAAATTAAAAAGTTCTGGCTTTAGAAGATATTTGTGCATAATATTTTTTTTTTACAAAAAAACCCCTTTTTTTCAAAAAATTGTGCTTTGAATAAAAAAACTCATAAAGGGGGTATCACTGTAATCGTTTCAACCCAAAAGGAAAAATAATTCTACGGAACTGCCGGTGCCCCTTTAAAAAAAAAAAAAAAACCGCTGGGATTGAGTATTTTTTTCACCCTGCTTCCAAAAAAAAGGATTTCAAAAGCGCATAAATCTTTCCCCCCGAAAATGTTCCCAATAAAAACGTAAAACTATCCCGCAAAAAAAAAGTCCCTAAAAAGCCCCAAAACGGGAAAAAAAAAAGTATGGCTCTCAGCCGGGGACGATGCAAAAACGTGTTTTCTTTTTAAATAAAAGTGTTTTTTATTATGTAAAATCAGTAAAACATTAAAAAAAATATACAAAAAGTGGGATCGTGTAACGTACAACCGCTATAAAACTAGATTTTCATTTATACCGCACAGCACCGCTGAAAAAATAAAAATAAAAAACACTACCAGGGGGTTGCTGTTTTTGTACAAAAAACCCACAAAAAACCCTTAAAAAAAAAGTATCAAAGACACATCCCCCCGTAAGGGGACATAATCATCTCGTAAAAAACAAGCCCACAAGCGCTCCTTTTGCAGAAAAAATTTAAAAAACTATACTGTCAAAATTGGACAACATAAAAAGAACTTTTTTAAAAAACTCGTTCTATTGTGTAAAAGTAATAAAAATAAAAAACAAAAAATTTATTTATTGTAATTGTACCCACCCCCTAGTAAAGTTATCCTGTCATTTATCCTGTAGGGGGAATACTGTAAAAATGAACCAAAAACATTGGGGGAATGCGTTTCCCCCCCTCCATTTCCCTGGCCCAAGCTAAAAAAAAAAAAATACGGAAAACCTGTGCACCCCCAAAAAGCAAAAATTCACCCCCAGGTGAGATCCAGAGATGTGTTGAATCCAAAAAAGGGGGAAACTTCTGGGGAAAGGGTTTTCCCCCTATTCTAGTACTTTGGGGGTTTGAGATGCACATGGCTCCCAATTTTGTGCGCCAAAAACCCAAAAAGCACCCCCCCTTGTCCCCCTGCCATGCGCCCAAAAAAGCGTAAACCCCATATGGGTATTGCGAAATTGGAAGAAATTGGTAAACAATTTTTGGGGGTTTTTTTTTTAAGATTTCCCTTTTAAAAAAAAATCTTTTCAGCTAAAATTGCAGATTATTGGAAAAAAAAAATTTTTTTTTTATTTTTAGAGCCCAACGCTAAAAAAATTTGGAAAACCCGTGGGGTTGATATATCACTGACCCCCGGGTATATTCTTAAGGGGTTTTTTTAGTTTCCAATATGGGGGGCTTTTTAGGGGGGATTTTTAAGTTTTGGAAACCCTTTGGGTGTCCCCAAAAACCCGAAAAAAGCCCATAAAAAACGTAATGAAAATGAACCCCCGAGTCCGGTAGGTGCTCCTCCTTTTCTGGGGTTGTGGTTGAAACCAAATAATGCACTGCACCAATAGGGATTCTCTGAAAAAGGCAGAATTGGGGAAGCAATTTCCCCCATACATTTACGTATTTTGTCAATAATGTAAAAAATTGAAATCTCCAAAAAAAAAATGAAATTTTTTAAATTTCCTTCCACTTTGCTTTTAAATTTGTGAAACACCTAATGGTTAATAAACTTCCTAAATGCGTTTTTGAAAACTTTAAGGGGGTATTTCTTAGATGAGGAATTTTGGGGGTATTAACTTTCAGGTCAATTTAAAGAAAGTTTGAAAATGGTGGTCCCTAAAAAATTAAAAGCAAATTTTTTTTTAAATTTTTAAATTTCAACTAAATTTATAACCCCCCAAATTTAGTAAAAAAAAAAATTTAAAAAAATGATGCCAAATAAGGGAGAATATGGAGATGTAGTTATAAAATATTTTGAGTGGAAAAACATTTGTCTTACTTTCAGAAATTTTTGAAGTTTGAAATTGGTAAAAATTTTTACATTTTCACGATAATTTGATATTTTTTTACAAATAAAAAAAATTTTTTTGGGCCAAAAATTTTTTACTATCTTTAAAGCACAATTTGGGGCAGAGAAAAAATTTTTGAATCACATGGATAGGTTAAAGGTCAAAAGTTATTCTCACATAAAGTGACCAAAGGCAATTTTAAAAAAAGGGGGGTCTGTCAGGAGGCCAAAATGGTCCGGGGGAAGGGGTTTTAAAAAAAATTTTTAAACAAACACCCTTTTAATAAAAATTCAAACACACCGCAAAAATAAAGACTTACCTGGAAGAATTACTTGACGTTGGTTTCGACACCCAGCTTTTTCAAGGGGCTCAACTACTTTTATAGGCAACTATTAACCCCTTAAGGACACAGCTATTTTGGGATTTTCATTTTCTTGGCTTTTTTTATCTCCACCTTCCAGGAATCATATATATATATATTTTTTGAGTTGACATAGCTGTGAAAGGAATTTTTTTTTGCAGGTGTTGTATTTTTAGTGGGGGCATTTAAATTACCATATGTTTTATTGTAAAGCCAAAAAATTTAAATTTTTTTGTTGTTCATTGGCTGATTTAAAGGGGGTTTTCTCACTACAATGATTAGCTTTCAACATGTAGGGAAAGGTAAATAAAAACTATTACCAAATACATTGCCTTTTTATAAAAGAGATTTTATCTCTTCTTCGTGCACACAATTCTTTCTTGGTTCCAGTCCATATCTCTCTCCTCTCTCTTATCTGATTTGTCCCAACAATGCTATGTCACTCTCTACTGTGTATAATCTTTAGGAATAGAGCTTTGATTGTTTAAGATAAGGACAGGATTTTACACATCCTGCACTCATTTCACTGTAGCAGGATCAGCTAGGAATAGCAGAGTTGATATCCCAAATACTGCTATAGACACACCCACAGCCTGACAAGAGAATATGTGACTCTGTGAAACTGCATGGTGAGAAAAACCCTTTAAATGACAGGTTATCTTTATTCTGTGGGTTGATAGGATTCTGGTAATACTCCCTTTCATTACACTGTAAAACTTAAAAAAGGAAAAGTTTTTTTTCTTCTTCTTTTTTTTTTTTACTTTCCATCATGATTTATTGGGGCCTGAAACTTTGATTCAGTGTTGCTTTTATTGGTACTACTTCATGATTCCTGCAACTTTTTAGTCCCTTTTATTCCATATTTTGAGGGAGGTAAAGTGATCAAAAACACACAGTTTTGGATCTGGGTATTTTATTTTACAGCATTCACCATGTGGTATAAACAATGTTTAATTTACAGAAGTGGTAACACTATATATATATATATGGGGTAGCAAATTAAGCGCCAGAAGCGGTGGCTGAGTCAGTTTCTAATTTCACAGAACTTGTGGTGACATTGACTATGATATGTAAGTGGTTAATTGGCTGGGATTGGAATTATCATCAATCCTGGTTGTCAACAGCGGATGTCAACTGTAAGTAATAGGTGGCATCTGGCTGGTATGGAGCTGACTTTATGAGTGAGCCTGCACCATACCTCCTTAATGTCACCATGCCATAAATGATATGCATGGGGCTTTAAGGGGTTAATATTCTTCATAATATTCCTCATAATAAACACCTCTGCTGCTGCAGAATGTCTTTTTAAAAAGTGAAGGATTTCTGTTCATCGTTGTTTCACCAATAAAGTCTGCAGCATCTGAAATGTACAATATAAGAGAGAGGGAGCAATACACATGTGTCAGACCTCGGCTGGCAGAGTAGAAGGAGCCTACAAAAAATTGTCCTGTGATAGACCTTTCCCACAGAAAGAGATAATTATCTGGTCCACATTATCTGATGTATCCATTTACACCATTTTTTAGCAGCTTTTTTTTATTGTGACACTTTTACAGGCGTTTTTCCAGACAGAGTTCTATAAAAAATCATATTGAGAAAGCGATCTGTAAAAATGCCTTACTTTTAGTACCGTGTTTTGATAAAAACTCAGCTGACCTCATAAATGCCACAACGACATACTTAGACAGTCTCATGATGTATTACAAGCTTTCATCTGCCTTTTAGCCAACCACACTACCAAATAAAAGGCGAAACACAAAGTAAATTGTCATGATAAACATTGCTAAACACTATGAGTAAAGCAGGTCATTATCAGCACTTTATAGAGTCGCTTTGTATAATCCTCAGGTTCAGACAACTGTATTTGATGTTTACACAAAAATAAAAAGTTTACAGGAAAATCTGGATTTTTATATCATTGATGTGTAGCATAAAATATTACAAGTTTTTTCATGTAACAATGTTTGTAACTGTAGCTGTACTTGGTTATTAGGATTTTGCTTTAAATAGTATTTGGATGTGTTGTTTTCATAGTATAAAGATGATAATGACAGTTGATTAGTAGATGCTACAATATTGTATATGAATGCTTAGAAAGCCAATCATTGATCAGCAGCATAGGTAGCTATAATCAAAGGGGTTTTTAAATCAGGCTGTTAAAACCAAGCCTGCTCTTCACAGCCTTTTACTTCCTGTTCAGGCTGTGGGTGGTCCTACAGCTTCAGGCTCTCACTTCTTTGCCAGGCTATGGGGTGTTCTACATCAGTGACTGACATTTTAGCTCTGCTATTCCTAGTTAATCCTGTTAGAGGATCATTGGTAATGGAGGAGTTTCAGCCACAGGGTTCAAGTCTTCTGAGCTCTAAAATGTTTAAAGTTTGTCAGTAGGAATAAGCAAACTCCTGTGCTCCGCCTAAGAGACAGCAGGGATTGATATTACCAGGGGCGTAGCTACAGGGGGTGCAGAGGTAGCAGTCACTATTGGGCTCTGCAGCCTCAGGGGGCCCAAAAGCCCTCCTGCCACATAAGAAGATACCAGCATTGTAAGTGACACATGGTAGCTGGGGGGCCCATTTCACTTTTTGCACTAGGGTCCCAGAACTTCAAGTTACGCCTCCGGATATCACCTTCCCGGCCAGGGCTGTTAGAGCAGCCTAGGAAGCCCTCAGTACACAAGCAGGAGATAAGAATTGCTTTAACTCTGAAATGAAACAAAATCAAACTTTGCTAACAGTCCTTATCTGCCTTTGTCTATATGTTTGAAACTTATCAATGAGAATGGTTCCCCCTTTAAAAGTATAGATAATAACACTGTACATCTTGGAAAATACATAGTAGTGCCAGAAAATTAACAAATAATTATTGTCTACAAAAAGGTACTATATATTTGCAAATGACAGCTATGGCTGTCAAGGCTATAGTTGTGCCCACGTGTATGATGCTACAGATTTGTTGAGAGAATTGAAAACTACTTAAAGAATTTTAAATTTAAAAGTGTTGTCCACGCAAAAAAATAAGTAAATACTGACCTACTTGCCCCCCACAGCCCCGATCTGGGGCTCCCCAGCCCCTCTTTTCTCTTTACTTCCACGTTGTCTTCCTTACATACAGGATAAACTTGCACTCCTTTGTAAGTGAATGGAGCAAATGTCCTCTGCATGTCGGGACAAGACATGACTAAGGGCACATATGTGCCAGAAACGCATCGGTGAGCCTTGTGTGTCAGCACTTATCCCCATCATGCCTTATTACTGCTTTTATTGTATCCACGGATACTAATAAAATAGTTTTGGGATTTTACTTTACGATTTTGCATTCGCTGTCCCGCACTACTTTTTGGACATTATTGTACATGCTGCTAGAGCAGGGGACGTGCGATTGGGCATCTTGTTCACTACCCTACAGAACAGGTGAGCTGACTCTCTATATCTATTTTTGATGTCGGGACAAGTACCCTAAAGTAAAAAGGAATGGATAGTGGGGAGCTCCAGAAGGGTAGTGGTGGGGAACATGTACGTTTTTGTTTTTTTTTCCTTTTTTTGCCCACTCTAGACGCCTTTCAATATAGTTTTCTTCAAGTATAATCCTGCATGAAACGGGCAATATTTTAGATAAGCCACAAAAAACAGGAGTACTTCTACAACCACTGGCTACTAGGTTCAAGGTGAACTAAAAGTCAGTTTGTTTTGCAAAGTCTCAGGCAAAAGTTTTTTTGTTTTTTTTATGTGCAGAAGAGAAAGGCCATTTAAGCATAATGGGCCTCATTTATGAAAATTATCTAAGGCTATGTTCAGACGGCATTTTACAGGACATATTTTGGGGCATAATTGCGCTGCAATGCGCCCGAAATATGTCCTGTAATTACAGTAATCATGATATTATGATTACCTGCCGTCTTCCCTGCCATGTATTGAACGCCACAGAAAGAAGTGACATGTCACTTCTTACCAGCGCATACACGGTAGGGATAACGAAAGTGAATGAGGCTGGCCCTCCCGCGCTTTAGAAGAACGCACTGAGCAGTGTATTCTCCTAAACACATGGCGTCTTGCGGCGCACACAGGTATGCGCCACAAGACACTGTGTGAACATACCCTAAGACTGAGCTTGTTGCCCATAACAACCAGAGCTAAGCTTTTATTTCTTGTACTGCTCTGTTAAAATGAAAGCTGACCGCTGATTGGTTGCTATGGGCAAAAAGGACAGTCTTACATTTAGACAGTTACATAAATGAGGCCCAATGACCAATCTCCTTCATACCTTAAAATAAATATGGTTATGGAAAAAAGACTCTGTTGTCTCTTATGGGGACAGACAAAAAATTAATTTTTAAAGGGCCAAGGAAAAAATTACAACAAGAAAAACACAGAGAGCCACATATATAAGAACTGTCTTGGTCTAAGTCTTTCTTTGTTGCCCATAGCAACCAATCAGAGCTAAGCTTTTTATTTCTTGTCTTCCTGTTAAAAAAGAAAGCGACCGCTATTGGGTTTCAAGGCAGCAACCTGTGTGTGCCGCAAGATGCCATGTGTTTAGAAGAACACACTGCTCAGTGGGTTTTTCTGAAGCGCAGTAGGGGCCGGTCTCATTCACTTTCATTATCCCTACTGCGTATACGCCGGTAAGAAGGGACAGGTCACTTCTTTCTGCTGCGTTCAATATGTGTCAGGGAAGATTTAGACATAAATGAGGTCCAATGTCCAATCTCCTTCATACCTTAAAATAAATATGATTATGGAAAAAAAGACTCTATTGTCTCTTATGGGGACAGACAAAAAAAATTAAGGGCCTCATGTATGAAATTGTTTAGGTCTAAAACTCACTCTTTTGTCCATAGTAACCTATGGGCAAAAAAGCGGGTTTTCGAACGTAACAGTTCATATTGTGCCCAATTTTTTAAAAAGGGGCCCAAAAAAAAAAACAAAAAAAAGAAAACCAGAGGGCCACATGTATAAGAACTGTCTTGGTCTAAGTCTTTCTTTGTTGCCCGCAGCAACCAATCAGAGCTGAGCTTTTATTTCTTGTACTGCTCTGTTAAAATGAAAGCTGACCGCTGATTGGTTGCTATGGGCAGCAAGGACAGTGTTGGGATGTTTCACAAAGCGTCTTTCGGCGCTACCTGTGTGTGCCGCAAAAAGCCCTTTTTTTGAAGAAAAACACTGCTCATGGGTTTTTCTGAAGCGCAGCAGGGGCCGGTCTCATTCACTTTCATTATCCCTACCGCATATACGCCGGTAAGAATGGACAGGTCACTTCTTTCTGCTCTTTCAATATTGGCAGGAAGATTTTTGCATTTATAAATGAGGCCAATGTCCAAACCCTTTAACCTTAAAATAAATATGATTATGGAAAAAAGACTCTATTGTCTCTTATGGGGACAGACAAAAAAATTAAGGGCCTCATGTATGAAACTGTTTAGGTCTAAATCTCACTCTTTTTCCCATAGTAACCTATGGGCAAAAAAGCGGTTTTCGAACGTAACAGGTTCATATGTGTGGCCCTAATTTTTAAAGGGCCAAGGAAAAAAATACAAAAAGAAGAAAACACAGAAGGCCACATGTATAAGAACGGACTTCGTCTAAGTCTTACTTTGCTGCCCATAGCAACCAATCAGAGCTCCCCTTTCATTTTATAGAGCACTATATGAAGTGAGACGGGCACTCTGATTGGTTGCCATGGGCAACATAGAAAGTCTGAGACAAAGACAATTTTCATAGATGAGGCCCATAGTCTTCATGGATCAAGATTCCTAACTGCACAGACTGCTGATGACTTCATTTTCCTTAGACAATGGCCTGATTAATATACACAGCAATAATATTCAGCTCTAAATCTCTGAATTGTTGACAGACATGTGCCAGACTCAAGAATAACATTATAAGCAAATCATAAATGTGAAACACATTGCCTATATTTCTGAAATAAGGCTATTGTGACGCAGATAGGCTCCATGAAACGGGCAAACAGAAAGGCAGAAACTTTATAAATGTAACACTTCATCCCGTAATAGACCCAAATCCTTCATTCTACTGTGTAATAAAAGAAAAATAAAATGACCCATAAAATCATCCTATGGCTTTACTAGTAATAATGAAGGTTATGTGGATGATCTGTGGCAGAATTTGAAAGTTTATTGAGCCCATGTCAGATGTTCAGCCATTTTTTTCACCTCATTATGAAAATGTTTTTCAAATAACGACGTTCCCGGGTCGTGTTGCATACTGATCATAAAATTCATAAATGTGCTAAAGTTCGCAGTTGAAGGGTAATGCATCTTGCAAATAGCATTTGGTCTAGCTGTCAGCTCGAACTTTCACAGATGCAGCAGTCCATTGGATTGTCCTTTCAATTTCACCATCGAGATGATAGAGTGTTATATATACACTTGTTTCCTAACAGGCCATTTCCATGCTCCAGAAAATATCCTGGATTGATCATAAAATAAGTGACCATGACGTTTAGGCCGTCTAGGTTCCGTAGGGGATTATTATTCTCTAGCAGAATGTACACAATATCTATTCCTCCTTTTTTAAATGATGACAAATTTTAATTCCTAAACCATAATTGGTGTCATAAACAAAAATGTATTCAAACCCTTTATTGGGCTTAATTAAACAAAACGATTAAAGTTTTATTTAGAAATGTTTTTGAAGAGATTATTTTCCACCCATTTAATAAAATGCAACAATGAATTTCATGAGCTCGACATTAGAATGGTGGACACATTGTTGACAGTCTGTATAGTAATTCATTTAATGTACATTGTAATTAATTTCAAATGGCAGAGTATTTGATGATTGTTTCAATAAGTCTAGAAATGACAAAGCCTATATGGTGCAGTACAAAGACAACAGGATCAGAACAATGGCCTAAACACGGTATTTGGGAAACTGCAGTGTGCAACTGAGATTTATAGAATCTTGGAGTCCCAGTAATTTTAAAATGATATACATTGGAAGGACCTGGTGTTCATATGCAATTTCTAATTCAATATATGAACTGAAAGTTTTTAAGTATGAATCTAAATATACTTCAATATAATATTGTGATCATAAAGGTGTAACTTGAAGTTCTTTGCCCTAGTGCCATTTCCAATACCGGTGTCTTCTTATGCGTCAAAGGGTCTTTTGAGCCCCCTCAGGATGCAGGGCCCCATAGCAGCTGCTACCGCAGCATCCCCTGTAACTACGCCCCTGTCTGATCGCTGATCTGTTTGCACTGAGTATTGGTGAGATACTTTGTAAACAATTTGATTTTTGGTGGCCAAGCACCATTTTTTGTGTGCACATGAGTATTGTAGAATGCGCCTCAATCTTTTAACCTGTTCTACTGCGGGTCATAGGTTTAGAGGTTTCTAGCTACAAAGCTAATCTTCTAGCTCAGGTAAACTACTTTTAAAGTGTTTTACCTGTTCCAGCAGTAATGCGCCTGGATTTGCCATACTGAAGCTATAAATATGTAGCTTCATATGGTTGTAGTGCACCCCGCCTCCAGCATGCCCCCCGATCTCAGGCGTGCTACAAGGTGCCACGGGCGCTCTGTTTTGTGCCTGATATTGGAGTGCGCCTGGTTACAAATAGAGCGAACAGGGCTGCACCAGTTTTCGGACTGAAAAGACACCAGTCTTCTGGTGCAGCCCTGTTGATACATGTTGCCCTATGAATCTATTAGCAGAGCTGAAACATAGTAGATGGGCAAGGCACCATACCTACAGCACAAAAATGAACAGCTCTCTGCCAATGACTTAAAAGAGGCTGTCTTATACTTTTTAAAACTTGCTTACCTTTCCTCACTGCAGTAAAATAAGAAAAATAAAAAACATGTGTAAAGGCTATAGATAGGCTGGAAATATAAGAAAAGTTATTAAATAGCATATCAGTGAATAGAAACTATGGTACTGATCTTGCTTGGTGAACCACAGGTCCCAGCAAGACCTGTGCTGTGCTGGCTCGTGCTGTATGTAGAATAAACGGTGAGAGCAGCAAAAATACATTTCAAATTTAATGTAGTAAAAATTTAAATATCTCAACAACATCAGTGGGTTATTTAATGTAAAATTAGTTTTAGATTCTTTTAATTTTAAATACATTTTATAGGAGATATTTTTATAATTTTTGGATAGCATATATTTTTAAATTAATTTCATATGATAACATTTTTTATTAAATTTAAATTATTTAATTTTATAAAGTTTGATAATTATCAGAAATAGCTTTTTATTATTGTACTGGTGTAAGTTGATAGATAAAGGATATTTTTTGCCCTAATGGCAAATCTATCTCCACTTGGAATCCTCAGGCTCAGGCAGACCACATTGAAATAGGTCTGCCTATCTGAGTAGTAATGCACCTAGTTTTGCCGAACCTTATTCATATATGTGTCTAATGTTGCGAGTGTGGTGCAACACGCCCCAGAAGGCTCCCAGAACACCCCCTCGTATTAGGCGCATGAAAAGTGTCGAGTCTTGCGAACAATGCGCCTAACACATTTGCTTGGTACATTATACATCGTGGCCTGCTTACTTTTGCCGCATTTTATGTCGGAAAAGAGTAAAAACCCTTTTATACATGTCTCCCCAAGTGTAAACACAGCTTTAGAAAATTAGTAGTTTACAATAGTTTAACCCGTTGCCGACATTTGACTAAGTGCCAGCTTGGTTCACAATTTTGTATTGTATGTATAAGGGTATATAAGCGTTCAAGCCCTCTAGTGGTCATTTACCTTAGGGAGATCACAAGTAGTAAAAATAAAATATATTAAAAGTCCATCCTCTCCTTTGCCCTTTTACAAGTAAAAAATACACATAATTGGTATTGCAGCATCCGTAATATTCTGATCTATTAAAATATAACAGCATTTATTTAAGCTGAACACCATAGAAGAAAAAAACTTTAGAATTGTTTTTGGTCATTTTATGTCCTCAAACACTTGGAACAAGAAGAGATAATTAAAGTCTCATGTATACCCCAGTGGTATCAAAAAAAATCTACACTTCATATTGCTCACTCAGGTCCAAAGATGGAAAGACAAAAAAGTTATTGGTCACACGCAAATAATTGTGCTGCAGTGCAAAGTTAAAAATAGAGACTATTTTTTAAAAGCACTAATACATAATGAAAACACTACATATTTGGTATCACCAGAAGTATACTAACCTGCAGAATACAGCTATTATAAAAACTATTGAGGCACATTGCATAGACTGCTAATGATATGCTATGTGCTGCGATTTGCGCAATGCGCTTTTTTAGGTGCATTATGTTTACTATGCAAGGTATACCTGAGGCCATATTTTTGAGAGGATTGGACTTTCTGGTCCACTTTACACTGATTTAATGCGCCTAAAAACTGCTGCGACTATGCCAATTTTCGGACATGAAAAGAATTAAAATATCGTGTCGAACGCGATGTAGAACTCGAACAAACAGTAAAATGTTCGGTTCGGCTCGAGTTCTAAAAAATCATGAACCTCGACTCCAACTTAACTTTTCTCAAACTGTTTGATCATCACTACTCATGACATTGTATGGTACAGTTAATGCCACCATTTACCCCTTACCGACATAGGACATATGCATACGTCCTGGTACTGGTAATGTTCTATGTATTCAGTAAACCCGCTGCATAGAAGGCTAATTGCAACTGACACCTGCCAGAGATAGCAGGGAACGGAGCCAGCTCCATTCCCTGCTGTTTAACCCTTTAGACGCTGCAACTACACACTCACAGCGAGATTGCAGGGTGCTGATCTATTATAATGGTGGCTAGAAGCCTTATGAAGGCTTCCATAGCCACTATGTATGTGATTCTAACACTTCCTGCAACAAGCAGTGAGTGCTAAAATCACAATCTTTAAACATCCTTCTGCATTGTTTTTACAATATAGAAGGCTGTACTAACAATTTCACCGGCTAGTGGTCAATTACATTTGGAGGACTCAAAGTTAAAAATTAAATAAATAAATAATGTTTCTCATCTAAAAATAAAATAAAAATTAAAAGTTCTACTCATCCCCCCTTTTGCCATTTTAAAAATAAAAAGTACAATAATTAAACATTACACATACGTTGTAACAAGTGAATTAACAATTATTGTGTTTTAAGTCCTTACTCAATGCTGTGCATTTCTGCAAAAAGAAGCACCAAAAACATACTGTATGAAAGCACCCTAACATGTTTCCAAACAATTTGGAAAGCACTCTAATCATACTTTTGTAAGGGACACCCTAGTCTCACTCTGACTTACCCTGCTTAAGCAGGACGACCCCACACTCAAATCTCTTCCTAAGATATACATAGTAAAACATGTGACAAACAGACAGAAGACAAACATACAACAAACAAGGAACAGACGCCAAAGATAACAAATAAAGAATAGTCATAAGGGCCGAGGTCAAACCAGGAGTATGTGAAGTACCAAAGGACAGAGCGGGAGAGTAACCAGAAAGACAAACCAAAATCCGTGAACCAGCAAACCGACACAGGAGAGCACCCCAGAAAGCTACCCCGTTTCCCCGAAAATAAGACAGTGTCTTATATTAATTTTTGCTCCTAAAGACACGTTAATTTTTAGGGGATGTCTTATTTTTCCATGAACAAGAATTCACATTTACAGTTGAACAAAAATCTATATTTATTAATATACTGTAGTGATTTCATCACAAACATCAACATAAGCAGCCAAACTCTGAATTGCTTAAAAAAAATGTTTTTTTTTTTTCGGGGAAACAGGATAGGACACAAGAAGTAATAACCAGCGAGACTGGCAGACAAAAGCGGTTTAAAAACCCCACCCCAGTCAGGGATTGGCTCAAGTGCTTAACCCATTAAGCACCAATCCGCACCGTGGTTGAGGCTGCAACAAAATTTTTAAAGGGCCAGTAGCACAATCCTGCACACGGTGCAGTTTTGTTGCACTTTTGGCCCAGTTTGTTTCAGTACTGCATTGCCTTTTTAAACAGTAAGCTCCGTTCAATTTCCTAAATTGTTTTGAAAGGTGTTGTGAGTGAGTACTGTGTTTGAAATCCACAAGACTTTAAACACAATCATTGATTACTCACTCACTTTCAACAACTCTTTAAACAATTTACAAAATTAAAAGGAGTTTGCTGTTAATAAAGGCAGTGCATTACTGAAACAGACAAACTGCACCAAAAATGCAACAAAACCGCACTATGTGAAAGCACCGTTAGCGTGCTGTCATGCTGTGTGGTTTTGGTACATTTGTTTAAGCTAACTTTGTTACCGGCAAGCTTCTTTCAGATATCTAAATTGTTTTGAAAAGTGATTTTGTGGCAAATACAGGTAAAGCACCTAAAAACATTTGAGCCCATCCATAGCTCTCAGAATAGGTTTGCACACTGCATTTCTGCTTGTGTTTTTTTGCAGTTCTCAACTGCATCAAAAACACATGAAAACACAAGCAGTAAAATGCATACTTTTTTAAATGCAAGTATTTTTGTAATGAACTCTAATTTGAAATGTGCGTTAATTAAAAAAAAACACTTGTTGATGTGGATGAAAAACCCAACAAAACGCAGTGTATGAAGCCACCCTTAGTGTTTACATCAATAGAATCACAGACAATGAAGGAACCTATTTCTCAATCGTATTGTACGCCCAGGGAGAGAAGTGACATGTCACTTGTTTGTGGCATTTACACGCTACAATAATCTATAGAATGGGTGCGTGTTTTCATAACACTCGGCGTATGGCGGCTCATACAGTACACGCCCCAATACGCTGTGTGAACATACCTTATACATTTGGTGCCTATTTCAGTGTCCACGCATCTGTCTAAGAAACTCCAAGCCTGGGCCACATTTCTGGCTTACCTTGCGCCACCTTTTGACAGAAATTTTAGTAACTTTGTCAGGCAATGTAAGACTATGCCCTTTTTGCTATGCTGCAGCCACTTTCCAAAAAATTGTCAAACTCAGTGTTTATATTTTAAAACAGCTCAAAAAAGTCACAATTTTTTTTTTTGACGCAAACAGTGACTTTTAGTAGATGAAGCGAAATCGTTTCTAAAGAAGTGAATTCGTTTAGAATTTCGAAAACTTCGGTTCGGACAAGAAGTCGAAAATTGGGGCTTACACCTATTTTCGGGGGGGGGGGGTGTCGGTGAACGAAGAGTGCTTCTGATTGATATTCCTTAATATAAAAATGGCGGGGACTTCGGGGGGGGGTTTGGGGGGGGGGAGTGGGAAAAAGTGGGACCAACTGGCGTTTTACATTGGCGGGCAAAGGCCACCTTCTGGGGAGGAAGGAAGAAGGGCATAGGCCTGCATGACATGTGCAGAGATGAAA
The DNA here is from genome assembly GCA_025379985.1 of Phyllomedusa bahiana. Lineage (NCBI taxonomy): Eukaryota > Metazoa > Chordata > Amphibia > Anura > Hylidae > Phyllomedusa > Phyllomedusa bahiana. Next base: position 79,726 of record JAODAL010007043.1, read on the forward strand.
TAGCCAATCAGAGGACCGGCGGGAGGATTCTGTGACGTCACCGCACTATATAAGTAACAGGGGACGGACGCTGGGAGCTCACACTCCCTCTCACCTGGTACTGATCAGGAAGGTGCTGCCGCGGCTGATAGTCTTACTGGAAGAATTGTTTTTATATAGCGATTTTTGGGGTGTCTCAGTATTTGTCTCAGAGACTGTTCTCTTAATGTTCTATTTCTAATTTTTTGGGGTATTGGATTGAAAATCCAGTGTGCGTCCACTGCACTGCATATACATTTCTATATCAAGTGGGAATCTAAAGCCAGTTCCTGTTGTATTCATTTAAAGAAACGCGTTTTTACAATACAAATACATTCATTTTTGGCTCTGCTCAAGTTATTGCGCAATTTTACTATCCAGGGGTTAATTAAGCGTTGTTTTGCTGGTGTGCTGACCCCAAGAAACCGTCTTTTTCCAATGCCAAAATATATAAATTTTTCCTGTAGCTAATTCACAGCAAAAGGTTAATTACAATGTATCTCTTGTTGTGTGGCGTAGAAAAAACACGCAATTGTAACACGCTACAAAGCTACTAGTCTTGTTGGCGGCTCCAATCTCTTTGGCGCCCACACAATTTACTTCCAGGGGGTAATTAACGCGTTGTTTTGCTGGTGTGCTGACAAAAAAATTAAACCGTCTTTTTCAACGCCAAAATGTATAAATTTTTCCTGGTATAGCCTAATTCACAAGCAAAGGTTTATTACAACTGTATCTCTTTTTGTGTTGTGGCGTCGTAGGAAAAAAGGGAAAACACGCAATTGTAACACGCTACAAAGCTACTATTTTCTGAGGGCTCAATTCTTTGGCCGAATTTACATCCAGGGTTAATGATAAGCAGTTTTGTTTTGCTGGTGTGCTTGCTGACCCCAAGGAAAACGTCTTTTTCAATGCCATAATATATAAATTTTGTCCTGTAGCCTCAATTCACAAACAAAGGTTAATTACAACTGTATCTCTTGTTCGGTGGCGTAGAAACACGCAATTGTAACACGCTACAAAGCACTATTTTGTGGCGGCTCAATTCTTTGGCGCAATTTACATCTAGGGGTTAATTAAGCGATGTTTTTTGCTTGTGTGCTGACCCCAAGAAAACCGTCTTTTTTCAAACGCCAAACAAAATATATAATAAATTTTTCCTGTAGCCCTAATTCACAAGCAAAGGTTAATTACAACTGTATCTCTTGTTGTGTGGCGTAGAAAATCACCAATTGTAACACGCTTCGAAGCTTACTAGTTTGTGCGGCTCAAGTGTGTGGCGCAATTTACATCCAGGGGTTAATTAAGCGTTGTTTTGCTGGTGTGCTGACAAAAATAAATCGTCTTTGTCAACGCCAATACTATATAAAATTTTCCCTTGTAGGCCTAATTCATAAGCAAAGGTTAATTACAATGCATAGTCGTCATGATATATGGTCACGCGAAGTCATAGTTTTGCCTAGAGTGTGTGGCGTAGGGAAAAACACGCAATTGTTAACACGCTACAAAGCTACTAGTTTTGTGCGGCTCCATTCTTTGGCGCAATCGCGCAATTTACATCCAGGGGTTAATTAAGCGTTGTTTGCTGGTGTGCTGACAATAATAAACCGTCTTTTTCAACGCCAAAATATATTAAATTTTTCTGTAGCCTAATTCACCAAGCAAAGTGTTTAATTACAAACGTATCTCTTGTTGCTGTGGCGTAGAGAAAGAAAACACGCATTTGTAACACGCTACAAAAGCTACTAGTTTGTTGCGGCTCAAATTCTTTGGCGCAATTTAATACCAGGGGTTAATTAAGCGTTGTTTGCTGTGTGTGACAAAAATAAACCGTCTTTTTAACGCCAAAATATATACATTTTTCCTATAGCCTATTGACATTGTCGTCCGAAGGGTTAATTAAGCATGTTTGTGCTTTTAACATTTAGTTTAAAACACACAGTGTTTTTAACTGACACATTACAAGTAATTTTCTACTGGCACATTTTGTGGCAGCGCCAATTTATATCCACAGGGTTACGCCATGCTTGTTACTGCGGGTACTTTTGGAGGTCAAAAAAAACAAAAAACAGGGTTGTATCATTTTATCATATACAGAATAATCACTCTAACAGTGTCTGTACAATTAGAACAAACAGTTATATGTCAGGACAGAATGAGGTGGTAGGCTCTGCCACTTGCGTCAGTCTGGCAGTGGCACAAACATTCCTGGAACAGGCCCAAAGGTTCGCAGCACAGCAAGGGAGACGTCGCAGCAGGTGGTCACTCGGTGGTGGACGGACACAACTGCCGCTGTGTCTAGCGGCCGTGTGTTGTTCAGCGACCAGGACGTTCTTGATTGGTGACTAGGTCTCCTCATCTTCCTCCCAGATGACATCTGACAACCCCAGCCAGACGTCGGTGGGGGAAACCTCAGACACAACCTTAGTGGCATGGCCCGGCGGAGATGCCGAGGTCAGCGCCCTCAACCTGTCCTCAGCCCGACCTCTGTCCTCATCGGTTCCCTCAGCCAGCAGATCTACTATGTGGGTCTGGGTACTCAGCGACACTATATAGCGACGGATGAACAATTTGAGGGAGGAGCGGCAGTCAGCCAGCTACTTGCAGCTGAAGAAATGGGGCCAATATCGCTGCTTCTTGCAGTAGGAGGCCAAGTATAGATGTGGAGAGTGCATGGGAAGGTCTATGTTGTGACTGAGGTCAGCCTCGGCACTAGCCTCGGCATCTTCACCAAGACCGGTATGAGGACTGCAGTGACGATTTGAAACACAAATTAGATGATGATGTAGCCGACCTGATGGGAGCAGGGTTAGGCAAGGGCTCATCATCGTCAGGAGAAGAAGTGGGCCGTCTGCTTGGGCGTCAGGCACAGGCCTCAGCAGGCAAGTGGCCGAGAAGTGGATAATGTGGCCGTGAGTCAGCCAGGATAGCAGCAGTGTGAGGTCGGGAGCCAATGCTGGGCCACGGGGTAAAAAAACCGCTTCGCAGGTACATGAAAAGTAGGCCAGGCACGCGGGCTCAGCGAGGGCCTAGCGGCGGCAGGTAGTAGTCAAAGCTGGCTAGTAGTAGCAGTAGTCATTCAGTGCGGATATGTGGCGGGTAAATATTTCCGCATTCTCGGCGTTTTGGCAGTTCTTTGCTAAAGGACACCGGAGGAGCCGAATTTGGATATATGTAGAATCTGTGAGTGAAGAAAGTGAAGCGTGCAGCCAGGGAGCTAACGTTGGACCACGCCCTGCGTCAAACATGCTGCGGTCACCATCCGGTGGCCTGGGAGGAAACGTGGCCTCAGATGTGGTTGGTCCATCTGCCGCCGCAGCAGCCAAACCAGGCAGCAGCAGCGCCCAGTGGCATGCACTGACACTTGCAACCAAGTCAGGCTCTCAACCACTCGCCCTGAGAAGGGGAGCTGTTTCTCTTTGGACATACATTTCAACGGTCCAGATGCTTCCTGCTCCTCACTACTCATGGCGCCCAGCAGTCGTTTCGAAGGCGATTGCAAAGAGAAGTGACAACCAGTATGCGTCTCCAACCATCTAAGGTGCAGCAGCCTGACCGTGCTCCTGTCCATGTGTGTGGTATACCTGCAGTCCTCCTCCCTTTCCAAAAGGTTGGACTCTTGCACCGTTCAGATGGATACCTAATGGCTTGTGCCCGAGCCCAAGACAGATGGTGAGTTCCAAGCCGTAATTTCTTTTCCAAAAAAGGCAGTGCAGTACCAGCAACTTATAAATATGTTTAAACAAACCAGAAGGTGGGGTCCAGTCCTTTAGAGCTTATCGGTTTGGTTCCAAGGTGCAGGCAGCGCGGACGTTGGACGCTTGTACACTTACGGGTCAGGGCCAGCTAATGTCCTTACGGAGACCATGGGTTAAATGTGCATCAAGCCCAGGCACACCAACAATTGACAGGAGACGCCGCTTTCTCCTCCACGTTGTCACAATGCTGCACCTCTGCGCCAATGTCGCCTCCTCCTCCTCCACCACAACCACCTTCTCAGCCTCCACAAGTACTGCGCCATCATACCCACATGTGTACGGGCACAGCGGTGTCACCAGTTCTACACCTGGCCTGCCTTCATGCGAACGAAAGTCACACAGGGGGGGGAACTGCTCCGTGTCATGCACGCCAAGAAATCGATGTGTGGCTTTCTCCGCACCAACTGCAAATCGGGAACCTTGGTGACGAACAATGGAGTGAAGGAGGAAACATGGTGTACCGCGCCTTGGGTCACTGAGGACGGGATGGATCCATGCACCCTGCATGGCGCACGTGTTGTCAATCTGGTTGTGAAAAGGTTCCTGTGAAGTCTTTCCACCGATCTTCAGGACCAGAACATTCTGGAAAATGGCCACGGAAATGTGCATGCCACTTTATCCATTCGTTTCAAACACATGGGAATCACCTCCTCTTTTTCAGCGGCCAGAATGAACGGCCTCCCTCAACACACTCTGTATCTATGCGGGGGATGTTTTCCACCCGCTGGAATTCCAGGCCTGCCACATGTTGGAACCGGACTTGGTATGAACGAGAAAGGTATTAACGATTTTTTGACTGTGATCAGGCAGACAGAAGTACTCCCCTGAGTAAACGCTTTGTGTTACCGTGGCAGCTCAATGCGTGACACCTTTGGGGCCGTTGTTCGAGGCCATTCGAGGAGGCACAAGTTCTTATTTGTCAGTACGCCAGGACTACGGGATGAATAACATCATTCCACTGCTTCATTCTCCCTGGCAACAAGTGGATGCTGAAAAGAAAAATCTGTTTGGGCAGGGGGACTGGAGAACGTGGCGACTTACATCCATATACGGCCAGCATGAGTACGGTAGGGGACTGAAATGGAGGAGAGGAGGGAACTCATTGGAGTCAGAAGCATTGTTCTGGTGAAATGAGTGGTATTTTTCTACCCAGCGTGACAACGAGAGGAGGAGCAGGAGCAGCTGGAGGAGGGTGGATGGATGATGAGGAAGACAAGGCAGATGGACCCCCAAGCACCGTGCAGTTATACAGTGGAAATGGAGGCAGGGAAGCCCTCGGATGTCACTTGTGCAGAGGGCCCGCAGCATGCTTATTTAGCCTGGCTAGTTGAGAGCCGAATAATCAGCATCCCGGCAGAGGGAATGACTTCTGGTCTCCAACCCTATTGGACCCTCGCTACCGGTCCAAAATGGGAGCCTTTTTCCCCAGCTATTGAGAGGAAGACAAAAATCATTACTATAGGGAACGAAATCCTCCGCAATCAGTTGGCTGCTGCCTTATGTGCGCGCATCGTCCCTCCTCTGGACAGGTCTGACCGGGGGGTTCCTCAGCGCCTCACGTTTACTACTGCCGCCCGGCCTGCGGCTGGGTGAAAAGGTGGGGGGGTAGGAGCAAGTACCAGGCTCCTATCCAGTGAGTACTAACCTAAGTTGGAGTTTCATCTGATGATGGCAGCTTCCTTCACCCCGCCTACGTGAGGAGGGCAAGAGAGTCGCCAGCCCTAGCGAAGGCAGCAGCAGGACTGGAGCAAGTCCCTGAACCAAACAGGTTGTGCCTACTTGGACAGCACTCTGCCACCTCAGTTAGAAGATCCGCCTGGACTACTGGGCAGCCAAAACTGGATGTGAGGCCGATACTTGTCCGCGTTTCAGTGGAGTAGCTGTCCTGCCCGGGCCAGTGCTAGGTGTGGCATCAGAGCGGGTGATCAGTGCCGGCGGGGGGGCCAATCGTTCCCCAAGGAGAACCCGCTTGGTCCACGGGGGGGACTAAAAATGTGGAACGACATCTGACCTTTGTCAAGATGAATCAGGCTGTTGGATCGGCCAGCGGATTTCCACACACCAATGCCTTGAGGCGTCAGTTCTGGGTTCAAACTCCCTGCCCCAGCCCCTATTCTGATGCCGCCACCTGCCTGATGCCACACATCTGCTGACAGTTTCATCCATTCTGACCTACCACCATCCTTTACCAGGGACTGGTTTCCACCCACCCTCCATCACTACTTTCATCTGTCGCCATCTATGACCTCATTGCTTGCTATGCTGTTGCTGTTGCCGTGACATCCACACTGTGTCATTGTGCCACTGTCTGACCTCATTCGCTGCTGCTGCTGTGGCTGCTGTCGCACTGTCCTCCACACTGTGTGTCATTGTGCCACTGACCAGACCTCCATGCTGCTGCCGCCCGTGACCTCCCCGCTCTCAGTCATTGTGCCACTCATGTGCCTTCTCTCCTGTTGTTGATACACCTCCAGGAATGTCATTGTGCCACTGCCTGATCTCATATGCTGCTGCGTGTGTCGTGACCTCCCACACTGTGTGATTGTGCCACTCTGTGGCCTAAACTGTTTTGCCGCCTCCAGAATGTCATGTGTGCCACTGCCTGATCTCATGCTGCTGCCTGTCGTGACTCTCCACACTGTAACACTTGTGCCACTCATGTGGCTAATACTTCTTAGCCGGCCTCCAGAATGTCAATTGTGCCCCACTGCCTGATATCATACTGCTGCTGCAGTGACCCTCCACACTGTGTGATTGTGACACTCTGTGGCCTATACTGATTTTGCCGCCTCCAGAATGTCATTGTGCCATCTGCCTGATCTTATCTGTGCTGATCGAGACCTCACACTGTATCATTGATGCCTCCTCTGTGGCCTTCCTAATACTGTTTTGCCGCCTCCTAGAATGTCATTGTGCACATGCCTTTTGTATTGAATCTCATGCTCGCTCGGCTGTCGTTGACCTCCACAAAGTATCATCTGTGCCACTCTGTGGCCTAATATGTTTTGCCGCCTCCCAGTATCTCATTGTGCCACTGCCTGTCCTCTACTGCTGCTCGCCGGTCGTGACCTCCAAACTGTGTGATTGTGCCACTCTGGGGCTCTAATACTGTTTTTGCCGACTCCCAGAATGTCCATTTGTGCCACTGCACTGATCTCATACTGCTGCCGCCGTGACCTCCAAACTGTGTGGATTGTGCCACTCTGTCGGCCTAATACTGTTTAGCCGCCTACCAAGAATGTCACTTGTTGCCACTTGCATGGATCTTTTACTGGCTGCACCGTGAACTCCAAACTGTGTGATTTGTGCCACTCTGTTATGGCTAATACTGTTTTGCCGCCTCCAGCTGAATGTCATTCTGCCACTGCCTGATCTCATGCTGCTGCTGTCGTGGGACCTCCACCACACAGTATCATTCGTGACACTCTGTGGCCTAATTACTGTTTAGCCGCTCCAGTATGTCATTGTGCATGCCTGATCTTCATACTGCTGCCGCCGCTGACCTCCACAATGTGTGGATTGTGCCATTCTGTGGATTCCTCTGTTTTGCCACCTCCAGAATGTATTGTGCCACTGCCTGATTCTCATTCTGCTGCCGCCCAGTACCTCCTCCGCTCTCAGTCATTGTGCCACTCTGGTGCTTTCCTCCGTGTTTTGCCTCCTCCAGAATGTCATTGTGCCACTTGCCCTGACCTCATGCTGCTGTGGGCTGCCACCGTTCACCTCCACACTCTGTCCTAATGTTGCACCTGAGCTCTCAGCTTGTTTTTGTTTCCAGTCTTTCGATGGCATTGACATGGACCTTTATCAGGCTACCATACTCCGCTGAGTTTTTTGGTCAGTTTTGACCCTCTTAAGTGCCCACGGGAATTTTATAGTGAAGCCGATTCTAAAAAGCTGGCGGCAGTCATTGCGTGTCATACTAAAACACAACATTGTATTGAAAAGAACAAACCAAGCTCCCTCTGGCTATTTTAAGCCATGGCACAACGTTTCTAACAGCCACCCCTGCAGCTCTGTGCAAGCCTGGGGAAATAGCTGCTTTTTAACACGATTCTGCCAAGTAATTCGGAACGAAACCAAAATGTTTGTCGGAAAATTCGGCGAAGTGACCGAATCGAATTTTTGAGAAATTCGCCCATCTTTAGTGACTTTTTATGCCAGAATCCTGCTGTGAATTATTTCAAACATTTCCCTTATACTGTCTAAAAATATGCAAAATCTATCACACTGGCTCCTGTTGTTTGATAATTTTTACAAATCTTTGGACATGTCTAATTTTTTTAGATCAACTGTTAGGCTAGGTTCATATCACCTTAATCCACTAGTCTGACACTTTTGAAAAAATAAAGGGCCACATGAATGAAAATGGTCTAGTTCTAAGGCTATGTTCACACGGCTTATTTCAGAACGTATTGACGTCGGATTGCCGATCGTAAATACATTGCGAAATCAGTTGAAAATCAGTTGGAAATAAGTGTCACTTAGTGTGGCACGTATTTCGCGATGGATTTACAATCCCGTTCATTATATGGTGAGTAAATCCCGTCGCGAAATCCCGGCCCAATAAATTGACATGCCAACATTTGTTTTTACCGGCCGATTTGCGGCCGCAAAAATCGCGGAGCAATCGGCACGGAAATTACCCCCCAAATAATGTCGTTTCTGAACGACGACACGTATTTCCTTTTAAAACCAATATTAATGGCCTGCAACATATTTCAGACTGATTTCGGAACGGATTTACGATCGTTAAATACGGCGGCCAAATCCTGCTCCGAAATAAGCCGTTGTGAACGACCGGCCTAAAACTTACCTTGTTGCCCATAGCAACCAATCAGAGCACCTCTTTCATTTCATATGGTGCTCTGAAAAAATGAAAGAGGAGCTCTGATTGGTTGCTTCGGGCAACAAAGAAAGTCTTAGACCTAGACCGTTTTCATACATAAGGCCCTTATTGCATACGTTTGAACAAACACATTTTGCAGTATGGCGAAACATGATGTGAACCTTGCCTAAGTTGAGATTTTTGGTGTTTTTCTGGTTTATTTTTTGGTGGATCTTGGCCACTGCACAGATTCTAAGAAGCCATGCCCATCTCTAACTAAGCCACACTACTTTTTAGAGTGTTCTCAAAAAGTGTTATAGTGATACACTGCGACATGCTACACTTTTCTGGTGCAACTACTACAGTAAAATCCACAGTGGCAAATTAAGGGCAAATCCACACCAATTAGTCCTAGTCCTTAAACAAGGGGGAAAGGAAAGGAAAATGTGATGAAGTGTTTTACAGCAAAATTATGGCTTAAAAAGTTGCCATTTTTTGCACAAGCAGCAATTCATGCAATCATTTATGAAGTTGGCAGAGTTTAATAAAAGGAGTGTGTGACTTCATAGTGCTCAGCAAATTTATCAAAGTCTGTGCCAAAAAGTGGCACAAATTGAGCCAGAAATTTACTTCAAGTTAAAGGTCACATATATTTTATTATAATTTTTATTATTATTACTATTATTATTATTTTTTTTATTTTAAAGCGCCATTGATTCCAGGGGCTTAATTAAAGAGGGGTTACATACATAATAAAGTTAAACACGTAAATGTGATATAATTACTAAAATTGGTACAGAAACCCCCCCTGAAAAGGGCTTAAAATTACAAGGAAAGAGACCGGGTTGGGAACATTTTGTGAGAGGTGGGGGGGGCGGGGGGTTTTTTGGGGGTTATAAGCAATCCTGAATAGTTTGGGTTTTTTCAGGTTGCTTTTGAGGCTGGTGAAAGTGCAGGATGTTTGATGTTTGGGCAGGAGTCCCAAATTTGGGGGAAGCATCAAAAGTCGAAGCGGTTGTGTGGGAGCTGACATGGGGGAGAAAAGAAAAAGCCCTGGGGAAAAATTGCCGGGGAGTTTTTGGAGATTAAAACCAGAGGATAGGGAGGGGAGAAAAAGGAGACCCTTGTAGGAAAGATTAGTATGAACTGAATACCCTGAGCAAGGAGTAGCCAATGTAGGGATTGGTAGAGGAGTGCGGGGGAGGAGGAGCGAGGAGAGGTGTAGATAGCCCCCAGCAGAAAAATTTTTTAAGGGGAAAATATGCTGTCGGGGGATCACGAAAAATTATTTTATTTTTTAGGTGGGAGATGACAAAGGGGAGGGTTGGCTTTTTGTTTCACAAAGTTAGGAAAAAGCATTTGGATTAAAAATTTTGGTGGGGGCTTGAGTGTGTAGGGGTGTGAGGGTTCAAAGGTTATCCCAAGGGACAACTTGCAGGGCTGGGGGACTGACAAACATGAAAGCGAAGGGAAAAAGATTAACCTTTAAAAAATTTGGTGCTTTTTCTCCTGTGCACTTCCATTTTAAAACAGGGATTTTTGCCGTCTTTAAAACTTTCCATTTAAGGTTTTTTAGACGGGGTTATTTTGGCACATATTTTTACATGTATTTTGTTCCAAAATGCAAGCCGAACTACAACCACAGCAATGTACAGTACACTTCTCATAGACTTCAATGTAAAATTTGCGTCGTCTATCACACAATGCATATTTTACTGTTGCTTTATGTGCGCACCTGAAAAAAAATTTATTGTTAAAAATTTTTCAGGGATTTAACGCCGTAAAATAAAAAGATGAAATTGCCCAATCATTGTGCTTCATTTTCCCGGAGAAACTACGCGCTTGCATGTTTATGGCATGCCAGTATGCGGCATAAACAATATCCTGTGTGAACATCCCCTAAGGGTGGAGTTTTCACACCATTACCGACCCATCTGCACATACCCTTATGCAGTGGAGAAATATAGTTGTTTTTATTATTGGGAGGGGGTGGGGAAAAATTTTTTTATGTGATACTTTTTACCTGATGATATGGGGAGGTCCCCACAGCAATAAATTTTACTGGCTTTTCTGTTCACTTAAATTAATAATGTGTTTTTTATTTTTGTTTTCTTTTTTTTTCTGCAGTTTTAATGTATTTGTGCTTCTCATTACTTTAAATGAATATTGATGGGATTCCGAAAGTAAACAATGCGGCATGAGGAGTTTTGCAAACAGTTTTTATTAATTGAATTTTAATGTATTTCACATTGTAATTTCTTTGTTTATCTTTGATCTGATGAATAAATTAAATATGTTTTGTGTACATATTTGGTTGATCAGTTTCTTCTTTGGGAAACTGAATATACATGAAACCAACAGTTGTCTTTTAACATGCATCCATATAAAATTAATTTATGAGAGAAAAATGACTTGGAAAAAATATTTGAATAATTGCTCTGTATGATTAGAATGATAATTATCAAATACAATCCAATGTGTCCACATAAAATGAATATATTCAAGATAAAACATATAATCAGATGAAAAGATAATGGGAAATCTAGTGTAAATCTTCAAATGTATGGTATGTCTGCAGAGCATATTGCCTAGGGACATACTTTACCTAGTTAATGAGGTCATCTCAGGATGAAATGAACAGATTATGTCAAGCTAATATCTTCTCTTCTTGGATGGTCAAGGTAAATCTCAATTTGTAGGCTGGTACCGCACAGCTTTTTTAGCTGCATTTTTGGGGCAATTTTACCTATGTTTTCTTGGGCACAAAGTCAATAGGGAAATTCTAAAACGAGTACAAACATTGTCCCACATTTACTATTGTGGCTGCAGCAGAAAAGGGTTGTAAAATGCACCACAATTGGCACGTTTTTAAAGCAGCATTGCACAGTGTATAATTTTTTGGGGCATTGGGCAATTTTTACGACCTCTTCAACATGGGAGTGTGGCCTCACAGAGAGTAGGTGTATCTGTGTCACACACTTTTTCTAAAAACTACGCCAAAAATGTGCCAAAATTCTGCCGTGAAAGGTAAAACAACTAATAGCTGGTCTAATAATACACAAGTCTCAGAATGTGCTAAATTTAACAAAGAGCATGAGTTACTTTGATAAATTTGGTGAATTTTTAGACTTCCTGTCTAAGATTATGCTGTTTAACTTTCAGACAGTGATAGTAAAGAGAATCATTGCCTTTTTGTTTGTAATGTTTCTTCTCACTTTAGCTGCGAATCTTATGGTCGTTGGCATTTTTTTTTTCCCAAACTCAGCGTTTTATAGTGATGGAGCATTTTTAGGCCCTTTAATGTACGTTTTCCTCATTTCTTCTGCATAATAAATTTATGTGTAAGGCTATGTTCACAAGGCATAATTGCGGCGCTTACAGTACGGCCGCAATTACGCCATTTGATTTGGGGGTCGTGCTAATACGTGCGTATTTCCGCGGCACGGGGGGCCGGCAGCCCGCTGGCCCCATTTACAGTCATTACTCGGCAAGTATTCACTGCAAGTAATTAAGATTTCACTTAGCTCCCTGTGTATACAATACAATCGTATTGTACGAGCGGGGAGAGGAGGCGTAATCCATAGTTCTTTTTGAGAACTATGGATTTCCGTAATTTTTGCGCACATCTCACTCGTATTAGAGTGCAAATACAATGCAAAAATGCGTGCTGAAATTTGCCCATGTGAACATACCCTAAGGGTGTGTGGCAATTGTTTTATGTGTTTTTTGTGGCATGTTTCCAGATTGCAAAGCATATGGTTTAGAAGAGAGTGATTAAATCATATGACATATCTTCAAAAAAGGTTCCAGGTCTTGCCCAGGTAATTATAGACCAGTAAATTTAACATCTGTTGTGGGAAAAATGTTTGAAGGGCTCATAAGGGACTATATACAGGAGTATTTTGACAAACACAATATTAATAGTGATTGCCAGCATGGATTTACTAAGGACAGAAGCTGTCAGACCAATCTGATCTGTTTTTATGAAGAGGTGAGTAGAAGTCTGGATAGCGGGGCAGCTGTGGATATTGTGTTTTTAGACTTTGCAAAGACATTTGACACTGTCCTGCATAAGCGTTTGTTAGGTAAACTAGAATCCATTGGGTTACAGATAACAGTGTGTAATTGGATTAAAAACTGGCTGCTGGATCGTACTCAGAGAGTGGTGGTAAATGACTCCTACTCTGAGTGGTCCCGGGTTGTGAGTGGTGTGCCGCATTGGGTCCTCTCTTATTTAATATATTTATTAATGATATAGTGGAACGGATCAATTGCACGGTTTCAATTTTTGCAGATGACACCAAGATATGCAGGGTAGTGCAATCTATGGAAGATGCTCATAAATTGCAATCAGACCTGGACACACTGAGTGCTTGGGCATCCACTTGGCAAATGGGGTTCAATGTGGATAAATGTAAGGTTCTGCATCTGGGTAGAAATAATCTACAGACATCATATGTCCTAGAGGGAGAAAAACTTGGAGAATCGCTTGTTGAGAAAGATCTGGGTGTTCTTGTAGATCATAGACTACAGAACAGCATGCAATGTCAATCAGCTGCCTCTAAGGCAAGTAAGATATTGGCGTGTATTAAAAGAGGCATGGACTCGCGGGACAAGGATGTAATTCTACCACTGTAGAAAGCATTGGTGCGACCTCACTTACAATATGTTGTTCAGTTCTAGGCCCCAGTTTATAGAAGAGATGTAATGGAGCTAGAGAGAATACAAAGACGAGCAACAAAACTTATAAGGGGAATGGAGCATCTTAGTTACGAGGAGAGGTTAGTAGAATTGATCTTATTTAGTCTTGAGAAAAGACGGCTTCGGAGGGACATGATTAATTTATATAAATTTATAAATGGTCACTACAAAAAGTATGGGGAAAAATTATTTCAAGTGAAGCCCCCTCAAAAGACCTTAGACTAGAGAAAAAGGGATTCAATCTCCAGAGGAGAAGAGCTTTCTTCACTGTAAGAACTGTGAATCTGTGGAATAGCCTGCCTGAGGAGCTGGTCACAGCAGGAACTGTAGAGAGTTTCAAGACAGGCTTAGATACCTACCTGGAACTAAAGAATATTAATGCGTACGTAGCTATGTCAAATTCTGGATCCTGACGGGTGGAGGCTCTGGGGTCAAAGATATGGTCTCCACTGGAGCAGATTGGTTCTTGCCTTGTGGGCTCAAGGGCATTAACCAGTGGTGAGGCTGGGCTTAAAGTCCTTGTCTCTCTCCCTCACCCATATTTTCCCCACCCTTGGTTGAACTTGATGGACATGTGTCTTCTTTCAACCGTATTAACTATGTAACTATATATATGGATCACATGACTTGCAATGGGAAAAATGCGCCTGAAAAAAAAACCACTTTGACACAGGAACATTTACTATGGTTTAAGATACTTTTTGTGACTCTTCTGAAAAGTTGCATGGGTTGAGCATTGCTTCAAAACAACATTCTGTGATAAAACTGTGCCAGAATTCTGGCAGAGAAAAGTAAGCCAACTAACACTAAAGGCGACATGTATGAATGGGGATGCGTCAATTCATTGGTGTGCATTTAGCCACAAAACCTGTCACAGCCACTGTCTGACAGATGTATGAACAGTCCAATTCTACTGGAGCATTTCATGCCTTATTTGTATGACACGCCACATTTATGAATGCGTCATGACTAGAAATAGGCGAATTGATTGTAACGAAGTGGAATTCATTTAGAATTTCAGGAAAACTTGTTCGACGAAGTGAATTTTGGGGTGATTCGCGGGAAGAACGTTTTTTAATTGATAAAATGGCTGCGGACTGGGTTCTGGGGCAAAAAAGTCGGGAGGAAAAAAGAGTAGCCTTCATGACATGTGAAGGTAAAAGCCAATAGAGCCCGGCGGGTTCTGTGAGTCACCGCCATATAAGTCGGGGCGACGCTAGCAGTCATATCTTCCATGTGCTGTGTAGGGAAGGTGCGGGGTGTGCTTATGATTCTTTTTATAAAGAGCTCACTTCTTCAGCGTTTTTGAGGGGTGTCAAGTTGTCTCGAGATTGTTCTCTTACTTTCTAAATTAGTAAAGAGGATTCGTTGACTAACGTATCGGGTCGATAGTCGTTTTTGGCAATTATCAAAAAGATATCCGATAGTCGAAAATAGATTTCCCCGATGACTATTAAAGTCTTGGGAGAGGAACAAAATTTTCTTTCTTACACCCAAACGGGGTGGAAAAAGTGGAATTAACATCCCAACAGTCAAATGGTACGTGCTACATCTTAGGCAAAACTTAGGTTAAAAAAAGCCACAGAAAAAAAAATCACGGCCCCATTCACAAACCTGTCTTGCCCCACAGATGAACTTAAATTTTGCATGCCCCAAAATTAAAAGTGCCGAAGGCGTATGATTTAAACCCCTATTTTATTTGAACTGGAATTGAATACCCCTTCCGGGAAAAAGCAGCATGACCCCCAAACCGCTGACCCAATTAAAAAGTCCCGGGAAAAAAAGGAGTCTTTAACCACCATTTTAGTTGACTGGACTTAACTATCCTGTTCTGTACGCGTATGCCCTTAAACCGTCTGCCCACAGATTAAAAATGTGGGAAAAGGAGTCTTTCAACCACCATTTTGTTTAACTGGACATTGATATCCCTGTTCGTACCACAGTATGACTTTAAAAAACCCTTTTTCTGACCCAAGTTTAAAAAAGTGTGGGAAAAGGAGTTTTGAACCCCCATTTTTTTGAATGGACATTGATTCCTGCTGGCCCGCAGATGACCATTAAACCTTTTGACCCCAAATTAAAAAGTGCGGGAAAAAAAGGGTTTTAAACCCCTTTTTGGGAAAACTGGACATTAACTATATCTGTCCGTAGCATTTTGACCTTAAACCTGCTGACCAAGATTAAAAAGTGGGGGGAAAAGGGTTTTTTCCCCCCCATTTTAGTTAAACCTGAACTTTGGGGACTTTCGTTCTGTCCACAGTATGACCAAAAATTCTGTTGCCCCACGTTTAAAAGTCCCAAAAAAAAAGGGTCTTTGAACCCCTTTTTAGTTGAATGGACATTGACTAAACCTGTCCTGGGTACAGCATGGCCCAAAACCTGCATGAGCCCCGTTTAAAAAAGTGCCGAAAAAGGAGTCTTTGAACCCCAATTTTAGTTGAACTGGACATTGATATTTTGTCTGTACCGCAGAAGACCATTAAACTTGTTGCCCACAGTTTAAAAAAAAGTCCCGGGAAAAATGGGAGTCTTTCAACCCCCTTTTTATTTTTACTGGGACATTGCTATCCCTGTCCTGGGCCCCAGATGACCCCCAACCTGCAGACTCACTTTTAAAAAGTCTGGAAAAAGGGACTTTCAACCCCCATTTAGTTTCCTGGAAATGCGATCCCTTTTTCCTGGGCCCACAGATGAGCCCAAAACCTGCAACCCAGAAAAAAAAGTCCCGGGAAAAAAAGGAGTCTTTCAACCCCCATTTTAGTTTCCTGGACTTGACTATATGGCCTGTACCACGATGACCCTAAACCGTTTGACCCACGATCAAAAGTGGCACTTGCTATTTTGACAGTGATTTTTATTTGTTATTTTTTGGTAATGACATTTTTTTAAAAGAATTTATTTAGGGAAGTTTTATTTATGTTTTACATTATTATCATTTTGTTTTTTTTTCAGTGTGAAAAAACTACAAATACACCCACCCGCGGGTATTTTTTACCATGTGATGTGTTTTTTCGTCCGACACCCCATAAGAAATAAAAATGTCCTAATCACCCCCAAAAAACACTTCTTAGTTGAGAAGCTTTGCACTCTGGTTTGAGAGTGATTCCCCAAATTCAATGGTTTCTTTTTCCCCCAAAACCCTTTTCAGTGTTGGGGAAGGATCAAATTTGATGCAACCCCCATAGTGACTCCACCCCCGAAAATTTTAACCTCAAATTTGTGAAAAATTTGTTCAGCCCTGGGCCTTTTTTTGGGCCTACTTAACTCACAGAAATACCTTTTCAAAATTGATTTTTTAGAGAGATTTGAAGCTCCCCTGATTGCCCAAAAGGGGTGACACCCAGTGCTGCCGTCACCCATTGTTAACACGGGGGTCAGCTGCCGGGGCCCAATTTACAGTGGGTGGGGTTTGAGAGCCCCGGTGGGTCTGTCTCTATTTACAGGGGGTAAAAATCCCTTATCAAACGCAACGAAAACAGTGTGCTAAAAGCAGGGTGCGGAAGGTGGTAGACCTCCAGCCTTCTTCAGTACACAGTCAAAAACCTGGGAGCGCTTGCTGCTCCTTATGAGTGCGGCCCAATTGAGCTTCATTTGAAATACTGGTGGTTAAGCTCTTTTCCCCCCAGGTGCCCTTTTTCTTGGCATTCTTTTTTCATTTTATAACGTGCGGAGGAAATTGTCTTTTTCTTTGTTCTTGCCCGTCTCCATACCCCCATGCCTATGAAAAACCACATTGGTAAAATCTTTTCCCTCCCTTTTAAAATTCGAGGTTTTTTTTGCCGCTATTTTTTCTGCGTTTTTTAGTGTTTAATTCTAGAAAACACTTTTTTAAAATGGGAGGGAATCCCCCCAGTCTTTGTTTTTCTTTTTTTAATTGTATTAAAATGGGTTTTCTCAATCAGGGTTGCTAGCTTTTTAAAAGATCTTGAAAAAAAAAGTCTTTTGAATATGTGTCCCTTAACATTTTCCTCCTTTTCCCTGTTTTGACGCCCACCCCCTTGAGCCATCTTGCAATTGTGAGAAAAAATGTTTGTTAGAACCCTTTTTTTAAATAGGACCTGTAGCTAGCTGCATTTCACGCAAAAATGCCCCCAAAAATTCAAAACTGACCAGGGCCCACTTTTCACAATGGGAAGAACAAATGCTTTTAGAAACAACATTTTTTTATAATAGGACTGTGTATAGCGCATGTCACAGCAAAATGTCCCCAAGAATTAAAGCTCCCCCCTTTTGAGCCATTTTGAAATTGTGAAGAACAAATGTCTGTTAGAAACACTTTTTTTTTTAAATGGGCCCTGTAGAAAAGCTGCTGTCACAGCAAAAATCCCCCCAAAAATCCAAAATGACCTTGACCCTTTGGACAATTTAAAGAAAAATGTATGTTAGAAACAACTTTTTTTTAAATGGCCTGTAGGTGCTGATGTCAACAAAATCCCCAAAAATTAAAGCTGACTTTGACCCACTTTTGGAAAATTGTGAAGAACAAATGCCTTTTAGAAACAACATTTTTTTTTAATAGGACCTGTAGTATGCGCATGTCACAGAAAAAATGCCCCAAAAATTCAAAAAGACCCTTGAGCCACTTTTGAAAATTGTGAAGAACAAATGTTGTTGAAAAATTTTTTTAGAATAGGACCCATAGTGTTGCTGATTTCAAAGCAGCATGCCCCCAAAAAATTAAAAATATGGTTCTCACCACTTTTAAAAATTTGAGGGGAAGAAATCCATTAGAAGCCATTTCTTTTGCAAAGGACCTAATTATGCGTTTCACAGCAACATGACCTCAAAACCATTGACAATGCGAAAAAAATTTAAAAAATAAGCGAGGGGAAATGGAATACGGGGTTGTCATGAAACCCTTTCGTGTTTTTTCAGTCTCTCACAGCAAAACCCGCTAAATGAATGTTTGGGAACCGGAATAAAAATTGCAGTAAGAAATGGTGCCTGCATTTCATGCGTTGGTGAGGTGGTAAACAAAGATTGCCCGAGGTCACCCTTAGGCTTTGCCCCCTGCCTGTTTTCTGCCCCCCCCGTTTTCTTGGGATTTCTCTGTCAGTCGCTGATGTTGTTCCCCGTGACATTTGAGGAACGTGAAACCGACGCAAAGATATTCAGTTTATCAATCAGCAATGTCTCCATTTCCCGCATTTTACCCCTTATTTTGGGGGGGGGGGAAGGAAAATGCTGAGTTTTGTTTTGTACCCGGGGATCCAGGAGGGTGGCCCCCCCAGTAATGTTGTTCTTTTTATGGCCTTAATGCGAGGATATGTTGGAGGGGAAAAGGAGCATGAAAGCATCATGTGAGAGATGGGCCCTTTTTTCCCAAGCCTGGGTCGAGGGGGCCTAGCAAATGATCTTTCCCCATCTTCCCTCCGCCCCAAATACGCGCCAACTCTTTCCAAAGGGAGGGGCATCGAAAGTCGGTGTCTGGAATACCTCCCTCCTTCCTTCCCCCTCCGCTTCCGGCCCGCTTCAACACAGCCCTGACTTTCCTGAGTGAGCACCGAGAGTGTGCGCCGCCTTGCATAGCCCCGGCCCCGAACCAGCCTAAAGAAGACCGATAAGATTGAGAAAAAAAGTGGGCCCCTTTTGGATTCGACAGGAGAAAGGGTTCCCTGTCCGCATTGTGTCCGTTCCTCCTCTTCGTGGCGGACGGTTGTTTCGAGTGTCCAAACGATCGTTCCCGAACTAAGATCACCACAATGTCTGTGACAAGGGCATTGTCCGCACTGACTTTTTGGGGTTCTTCAAAAATGGAAGGATGGTGCAGGCTCTTTCCCTGCCTCCCCTCTGGTGGTAACACCCGAGGTCCCCACCCGGGTGTTTCAGGCCCTGTGTCAAAATTGTCTGGTAAAGGCATTTTTCGCTGCTCCCCCAATCACTGGAGCATGGGGGGTGGAATTCCAGCATGTTGCCACGTCAACAATGAAACGGTTGCGGGGAGGCCCAGTGATGCTGAACGAGCCCGGCGGCGAAGCGGGTGCGAAGGGGAAGTGCGAACTCAGATTCGGCCCTCCTCAGCAGGCGTCCAGACCCCGGGGAGTTTTAGAAAATTTTTGGCGACAAGGTTTATGCATGTGCGCAAGGAATGTGTTCACCTACCCTCTTAAGGACGGCCCGCAGAATTCGCCGTTATCGCACCACCTTGCGAACAAGGTTTTGTCACCCCGCAGCGCTGGTTCGTTGGAGAGCCGTACAGCTCCTAAACCCGTGGTGGATGGTCCCAAGAAAGATTAAATTTTAACACGGCCCCGGTTTCTTGGGCCGTGATGCCCCCGAGGACCTTGGGGGAAAGACCCTGCACCATCCCCTGCGGTTTTGAAAAGCGTGGCCGGCCGAGTGCCACCCTTACCCCAAAGAAAAATCCACCCAGTCACCCCGTGACTGTCACAGGGATATAGCGGCCTTGGCCCTGCTTTCTAGTCCATGTGTCGGTGGTCAGATGGACTTTTCCGGCCACAGATGAGACAAAGCGCTTGAAATTTTGATGAACGTGGCTGGCCGGGCAGGGGCGGTTTTTTGGAAAGAAAAAGCCCGCTCGGCACTTGGTATTGGGGGCAGGCAAGGGGCCCTGGGGGGAACCCATCTTGACCACCAGAGGAAAAAGGGAAAATTTCCAGGCCAAAAGCTGGCAAAAGCCGACTTCAGGTTTTGGTTTGGGATGGTTTGGGTTTTTAAAGTGTTTTTGCTCCCAAAATGGAGGAAAAACTTCTTTGATGGCCCCTGTCGGCTGATTTTCAAATGGGGGAGGGAATTTTTAATTTTTTTCTTTTTACTACTTTTAAACTAAACTATCCCTAAAATTTACTTAAACATCACTAAACCTTTTCAAAACAACAAAATTAAATTTAAAAACCCCCCAATTACCTTTTTTTTTTTCCTTTTTTAAATGCATTATTTATAAATTTGTTGGTTTTAAACACCTTAAAGATTTTCCTTATTTTTGCGTTTCGGCAAAGTGGCATTGATATGCTGGGTGCACGAGGTTTCTCAAGAAGGCCCAGGCTTTAAGGTCCCGGCCTTTTTGCGGCGATAAAAGGGGGAGGGGGGGTTTCCCTACGTGGTGGCGGGGAAAACATTCAGCGGATTCTGGCCCCTCTCCCTTTTTTAGGGGGACCGTTACTGAACTACCCCATGTCTTCCTTCGTCCGTGTGAAACGCTCGCAAGCAAATTCTGTGAAAAGACCCCGTTGGTCCGCAATGTCTTCATATCATCATCAAAATGGTGACTTCGTGTTTGACATTTGCATCCCGGGCTGGGGTACAGCAGAGGGGGTTTAAGGCGTTGCCGACCCCCCCGGGGTTTTTGGATTGCCCGGTTCTTTTCCTCCCCTGTGGTCTTAAATGGGCGCAGAGAGGAAAATCAACTCTTTGGGCCCCTTGATCTTTTAAATGCCTTTGCCCCCAACCCCATTTTGTCACAAAAAGGTCTTCAGAAAAAGGATTTCCCACAGTGGTGGGTACACGGTTGACATTTGGGCTGCTTATGTTGGGGTGCTGTTTTATGTGAGAGACATTTGTGGCCATGATGGAGGAGAGGATGTAAAACTGCGGTACAGGTTGCATTAACCCCTGAAAAACAGATTGGCGCGTGTTCGTTATAAGATTCAAGGGCCTGACCCAGCGAGACAGGCCCCGACGGTCCCCAACCGACAAAACCCCTGGCTTGCGGTTGTCACCAGCACTGGAAGGAGCACCTTCTAACCCCCTCTACCCCCTGTCCTACCCCCCTCTTTTTGTTACCACGCATTTCGCCCAGTTCGAAAAAAAAATTTGAGAGGGCAAATACAGCTATTCTAAATCCCCTCAAATAAAAAAAAAAGCTGTATTGAAATTTAACTGCAAGGGGGTTATAGCAAAGCTGGCCTGTGCCAAAGTGAAAAAAAAAAAGTATTGAAAAAGTATCGGATAATAAAAGGTATTTTTGGAACCCATCTACACCTGTGGTGAAAACAAAATTGGGATTCAAATTTAAATGCAAGGTGGCCTTACAAAAAGGGGCCCTTGCCAAGTGAAAAAAAAAACGTATTGAAATGTATACAAAAAAAAAAGGGTATTTTTGGTTATAAAATTTCACCTGCGGTGATACAAAATTGCTGGATTCAATTTAACTGAAAGGGGCTCTTAAACAAAGCGGGGGCCTGCCAAAGCGAAAAAAACACGTTCTGAAATGTATCAATAATAAAAGGTATTTTTGGCACCTACAACCTATGGTGACTACAAAATTGGGGATTCAAATTTAACTGAAGGTACCCTTTCAACAAAGCGGGACTGGGAAAAAATTAAAAAAACACGTATCTAAAAATGTATACGGTAAAAAAAGGTTTTTTTTGGCACCTATCAATTTCACCGGGGGTGACTACAAAATTGTTGGATTAAAATTTAACTGAAAGGTGGCTCTTCAAAAAATTGGGCCTGCGCCAAAGTAAAAAAAAAACACTTTCTGAAATGAAATACGGAAAATTAAAAGGTATTTTTGGCCCCTATAAACCCTGGGGTGGTACAAAATTGCGGGGATTCAAATTTTAAAACTGCAAGGGGCTCTATCAGCAAAGGGGGACGGAAAAAAGTAAAAAAGAACCCTATCGAAATGTATACTGATAATAAAATGGAGTTTGCACCTAACAAATACACTAAACGGCCATTTATTAGGTAAAACCTGTCCAATCTGTTAAATTTAAATTTTCTAATCCCCCAATCACATGGGGAACTCAGTGCATTTAGGCATGAACTTTGGCAAAACCAATCCCCTCAGTTAAAAACCGAGCATCATAGGGGGGAAGAAAGGTGATTGGTCCCTTTGACGGGCATGGTTGTTGGTCCCAGAGGGGCTGGTCTGAGTATTTCAAAAAAACTGTGATCCCCGGGGGATTTTCAGCACCCCCACTCTAGGGTTTACAGAGAATGGTCCGAAAAAGAAAAAACTCCAGGAGGGGCGTCCTGTGGGGGAAATGCCTTTTTAATGCCAGAGGTCAAAGGAGAAGGGGAAGACTGGTTCGAGCTGAAGAAAGGCAACAGTGACTAAATAGCACCCGTTAAAACCAAAAAGAGGCAGAAAGAGATTCTGAACGCCAGTAGGGCGAACTTGAGGCAGATGGTACAGCAGCGAAGACCACCCCGGGTTTGGCACCCCTTTTCAGCTAAGAACAGGAAATGGGGCTCCAATTTGCCCCAAGCCATCGAAATTGGGACAGTAGAAATTGGAAAAACGTTGCCTGGTTGGGATGAGTCCCGATTTCTGCTGCGACATTGGGAGGTAGGTCAAAATTTTGGCCCAAACAAAAAAATAAAACATGGATCCACCCTGCCTTGTATAAACGGTTCAGCTGGTGGTGGTGGTGTCGGGTGGGGGAATTTTTTCTTGGCATCTTTGGGCCCTTGGTACCAATTGAGACGTTCAACACCTTGGGGAATTATCCCACAAAAATTTGGGGGCGTTCAAAGGAAAAGGGGGTCCAACCCTTTAAAATAGAATGGTGTACCTAAAAAAGTGGCGGTGAGTGTAGACCTGCAGTTATAGAAAAGCTGTTTTAAAATATGAGTTCAGGCTGCCCAATACCAAGAAATTTTTTAACAGAAAATTTTAATTATTAAAGCTATTGCAATGCAATGTCTACACTAAGTCGGGGTGCACAATATCCAGTATTCTTTAAAGATCTTGTCTGTGTTCGCCCGCGTGATCCCCCCCTCCCTTTTTCCCCCCCGTGACTTTCGCAGTAGATCTCCCTTAAAATTTTTGAAAAAACTACCTAAAATCTGCAAATCTCTGACTAACTAAGTTTAAGGGTCACAGCTAAAATAGAGCTGTCCCCCGTGAAAAAATAGAAAAATTTTGCTGAGTGTTTGAAAAAGGCGAGCGCACTCCTACTTTTTTTAATCTGACACCAAAATGATCTGAAAAGGAAGGGGTGTTCTAGTTAAAAGAGGGCAAAGGGATTTTTCCCCCAATCGCAACCTACACCCTCCCCGTCTGACGTCCCCACCACTAAACCCCGCTCTATTCTTTAGCTGTTTCTGCCCCCAAAAGACAGGAAGCGCTGAAAATGGCCCGATATTAATAGTTATGACAGATTTTTTAAACCCAAAATTTTGCGTGATCTAAAAAATCCGTCAAGTAAATACCGTGCCGATTTTAACTTTGTCGATAATAAACGCCAACAATAGTTCTAATTAGTTTTGGGGGGAAAATTGGAAAAACAAAGGGTCCAGTGTGCGCCCAAAATTTCAGCTCCCATTACTTTTTTAATGCTATTTTCTCAGTTCTTGAGCACATTGAATATCCAAGGGTTATCTAACCCTTTGCTGTTGTATTCATTTAAAGAAACAGCTTTTTTTAAAAACCAAAAATACCATTTAAATTTTTGGTTGCTAATTTTTTTTGGGACAATGTAAAAACCAGGGTTAATTAACCCTTTGTTCTGCTTTTGTGGGTTCTTTTTCCCCGCCAAAGAAGAAATTTTTGGGCCTGAACCCAAAAATTCATATCCAAAGGGTTTAAAATTACGAGTTTTTCTTTTTTTGGGTCTCCGAAAATTTTTAAAACACCTTTTTAAAAACACGTAAAAAACTGGATAATTTTTTGGCAGCACATTTCTTTTGCGCAATTTCATCCAAGTGTTAATTTGTTTTTTTCTGCAGTTTTTAATTCAGTAAAAGAAACATATTTTTTTCACCCCCAAAAAGAAAAAAATTCTGTAGCAAAATTTCATTTTCCAAAGGTTTTAATTACAGTTTTTCTTTTTGTTGTGTTCCGTAAAAAAACACGCCGTTTTACCACATTCCCAAAAGCGGGAAAATTTGGGTTGGCTCCCACTTTTCTTTTCCCGAAATTTTTTAACACCCAAGGGGTTAAAACTAAGTTTTTTTTCTGCAGTTGTATTCAGTAAAAGAAACTTTTTTTTTTCACCGCCAAAGAAAAAAATTTTTCCCCGTGCATAAATTTTATTTTCCAAAAGGGTTTTAATTACAGTTTTTGTTCTTTCCTTTTTTTCCCATAAAATACACGTCTTTTTAACCAAAACCCAAAAACGGGGTAATTGTTGGAGCACATTTTTTTGTGCAATTTACATCCAAGAGTTAATTTAAGAATTTTTTTTTTAGCTTTTATTCAGAAAAAGAAATGTTTTTTTTCACCCCCAAAAAGAAGAAATTTTGCCAGTAGCAAAATTCATATACAAAAGGTTAAAAAACCTTTTTTATGTTTTTGTGTTTCCGTAAAAAAATCCCGTTTTTAAACACGCTAAAAAGCTTGTAATTGTTGGCAGCACATTTTTTTTGTGCAATTTACTTTCCACGGGTTTTAACTGGGTTTTTTTTCTGCAGTTGTTTTCAGTAAAGGAAACATTTTTTTTTAAAACCCCCAAAGAAAAATTTTTGGGCCTGTAACCCAAAATTTATTTTCCAAAAGGGTAAATTAGGGATTTTTTCTGTTTTTGTTCCATAAAATACAACCCTTTTTTAAAAAGCTACAAAAGTGGAAAATTTTTTTGGCAGCACATTTCTTTTGTGAAAATTTACTTTCCAAATTTTAACAAAGTTTTTTTTCTGCAGTTTTTTTCAGTAAAAAAACGTTTATTTTTTCACCCCCAAAGAAGAAATTTGCCTGAAAGCATAATTCATATCCAAGGGTTTAAAATTACAAATTTTTTTTCTGTTGTTGTTTTCCCTTTAAAATACAGCCGTTTTAACCCCGCTACAAACCCTGGAAATTTTGGCAGCACATTTCTTTTCCCCCAATTTAAACCCAAGGGGGTTAACTAAGTATTTTTTTTGAAATTGGGTATTCAGTAAAAAAAATTTTTTTTTCACCCCAAAGAAGAAATTCTGTAGCAAAATTTCTTTCCCCAAAGGGGTTTTAAAATTTTACAAATTTTTTTCTGTTGTTGTGTTCCGAAAAATTACACGCCGGTTTAACCCCACTAAAAAAGTGGAAAATTTTGGGCGGCACTTTTCCCTTTTTCGAAAATTTCACCCAAAGGGGTTTTAAAAACTAAGTATTTTTCTGCAGTTGAAATTCAGTAAAAGAAACATTTTTTTTCACCCCCAAAAGAAAAAATTTTCCCTGTAGCAAAAATTTTATTTCAAAGGTTAAATTTACGAGTTTTTTGCTGTTTTTTTCCAAAAAACAACCCCCCCCGTCTTTTTAAACCCAGGGCTAAAAAGTGGAAATTGTTGGCAGCACATTTCTTTTGTAAATTTTAAATTTTCCAAGATTTTAAATAAGTTTTTTTCCCTTTAGTTGTTTTTTCAGTAAAAGAAATGTTTTTTTTCACCCCCCATAGAAGAAATTTTCCCCTGTAGCTTTAATTCAAAATCCGAAGGTTAAATTTCCCATTTTTTTTATGTTGTTTTGGTTCCGTAAAAAAAATTGCCGTTTTTTAACACGCTAAAAAGTTTAATTTTTTTGTCGCACTTTTTTTTGTGAAATTTACATCCAAAGGGGTTTAAAAAAGATTTTTCTGCGGGTTGTATTCAGAAAAGGGAAAAATTTTTTTTTTTTTCACCGCCAAAGAAAAATTTTTTCCCCTTGAAAAGTATAATTTAAAACCCAAAGGGTTTAATTTACGTTTTTTCTGTTGTTGTGTTCCAAAAATACACGTCGTTTTAACCGCAACAAACCCTGGTAATTTTTGGCAGCACATTTTTTTGTGAAATTTCCCTTTCCAAGGTTAACTAATTTTTTTTCTGCAGTTGAAATTCAGTAAAAGAAACGTTTTTTTTCCCCGCCAAAGAAAAAATTTTTTGCCTGTAGCTTTTTTTTCATATCCAAGGTTAATTAAGAGTTTTTTCTTTTTGTTGTGTTCCGAAAAAATACACCGTTTTAACCGCTAAAAAGGGCGGGTAATTTTTGGGCAGCCCCTTTTTTTTTTCCCAAAATTTTTAAATCCAAGGGTTAACCTAAGTTTTTTTCTGTAGTTTGTATTCATTTAAAATAATTTTTTTTTCACCCCCCAAAGAAAAAATTTCTTTTTGCATAATTAATACCCAAAAGGGTTAATTACAAATTTTTTTTTTTGTTGTGCTCCTTTAAAATAAAGGGCCGATTTTAACACCAAACAAAGTGGTAATTGTTGGCAGCCCCCATTTTTTTTGTCCCAATTTACATCCAAGGGTTAACAAAGTAATTTTTCCCTTGCAGTTGTTTTTCAGAAAAAGAAAACTTATTTTCCCCAAACCAAAAAAAAATTTTTCCTGAAAGCATAATTCAAACCAAAGGGTTTAAAAAGCCGGTTTGTGCTTTTAAAAATTCAGTAAAAACACAGATTTTTTTAAACGGCACATATAAGTAAATTTTTCCTGCCCATTTTGTGGAGGGGAAATTTTATACCCCGGGTTCCCCAAGTTTGTTAGTGGGTTTAAATTTTGGGGATTCAAATACAGGGTGAGTATTTACCATAAAAAGGGAATATTTTTCACCCAAACCCAGAATCTGTACTTTTTTAGAAAAAACATTTATGTCAGACAGAGAGGGGGGCAGGCCCTCTTCCCCTGAAGTGGCAGGGGGCACAAACTTTCCCGGGAGCGGGCCCCAGGCCCCGCAGCCAGTGGGGGGACATCGAAAGAAGGGGTCACTCGGTGAGGCCCACAACTCCCGCTGCCCATCTAGCGGCCGTGTTTTTTTCAGTAACCCAAGGTTTTCTTGTTTGGGTTTTGGAAGGTAAACCATTTCCTCCCAGTGACATCTGACAACCCCAGCCAAAGAGTAGGGGGAACGTCAAAACAAAACCCCTTTTTTTGGGATGAACCCCGGGGGGGGTAAACCACTCGCACCCGTCCCAAACCCCCCTTTTTTCTCATCCGGTTCCCTCCCCCAGAGATCTACTTTTGTGGTTTGGGCTCAGTGCCACTTTAAAAGCAGGATGAGGAGGAAAAAGTCAGCAGCTACTTTGGGGGGGGAAGAAATGGGGCCAATTCCCCCGCTTTTGCCCGTAGGGGGGGCAAAGTTTTAGATGTGGAAGTTGGGGATGAGGGAATAGTTGGGGGGGGGGCAGCCTCTCATACCAAGAAAAATGGTGAGGAGGGGAAACAGTGACGATGTAACACAAAACGATGATGAAAGGGCCGACCGCACATGGGAGCCGGGTAAAGGAAGGGGTTCTTCATTGTCAGGAAAAGAGGGCGTCAGCTTGCGCGTCAGGCAGCGGGGCAGCCAGGGAAGTGGGTTCTGTGGCCGTGAGTCAAACAGGGTAGTTTGCGGTTAGGGCAGGAGCCAAGCGGCCACGGGGTAAAAAAAGTGCGGGACATGGGCCCAGCGAGGCGGGGGCAGTAGTTCCCCTCAGTGCCAAGGGTTGGGTTGGCGTTAAAAAACAGATCTCCGGGGGCCCCCTGTGACATTTCTTTGCTAAGACAACCCGGGGGGCCGAATATGGGGGAAATGTAGAACTGGGGGGCAGGAAAAAAGGAAAGCATGGGCCCGAGAGCTAACGTTGGGGCCCCCCGCGTCAACCACATTTCAGGGGGCCCCATCCCTTGGACGGGAAAAAAAGGCTTTAGATGTGGTGGTCCCTTCCCGCCCCAAAAGCAAAAGGGAGGTCCCGGGCCCCGCCCTGCCCTTGCAGCCAGGGCAAGGCCCACCCCCTCTACAGAAAAGGGGGTTGTTTTCTTTTTCCCCTTTTCTCTCGGGCCCCGATGCACTCTTTCCCCCCCCAGTTAAAAAGGTCCCCGGACTACTGGGAAGCCAAACGGGTGTGTAAACCCGCAACTTTTCCGAAGGGTTTTCTTGGGGAAGCTGTCTTTCCCCGGGAAGTATGTGGCATCAAAAGCGGGTGTTTAAATTTCGGGGGGGGGCCATGTTCCCCAAGTAGAACCCCCTTTGTTCCCCGGGAAAAATTTTGGGAAAGACGACCTTTTCAAGAAAGAATCAGGATTTGGATCCCCCAGGATTTCCACCACCAATGCCTTAGGCCGTCAAAAACTCCATCAGCCCTGGGGCGCCTCACCCCAAAATGTTTAGAAAAAGAGTCTGGATTCAAAACCCACCTGCCCCCAGCCCCTTTTTCGGGTGCCGGCCCCCCCGTGATGCCACATATCTGCTGGGTAGTTTTTTCCATCTTGGGCCCCCAACCATCTTTTCCCGGGACTGGGATTGCCACCCACCTCCACACTCTGTCATTGTGCCACTCTATGACCCCATTTCTGCTGTTGCTGGTGCCGTGACATCCACACTGTGTTTATTGTGCCACTCTCTGAGCTCATGTGCTGCTTTTGGCTGTTGCCGTGCCCTCCACAACCTGTCATTGTGCCACCTCTCGACCTCATGCTGTTGCCTGCGTCACCTCCACTCTCTGTCTTGTGCAACCCTGTGGCCTACTACCTATTGCCACCTCCAGAATGTTTATTGTGCACACTCATGACCTCATTTCTGCTGGTGGCTGTGCCTTGACCTCCACACTCTGTCATCGTGCCACTCTGTGGCTACTCCTGTTTTTGCCACCCCAGAATTGTCATTGGGGCCACTGCCTGACCTTATGCTTCTGCTGTGGCTGCTGCGTGCCTCCACCCCTTTGTCATTGTGCCACTGTCTGACCTCATTCTGCTGCTGTGGCTGTTGCCGTTCCCTCCACTATGTGTCATTGTTGCACTCTCTGACCTCATGCTGCTGCTGCCGTGACCTCCACTCTCTGTCATTGTGCCACTCTCTGTCCTAATACTGATTATCCACATCCAGAATGTCATGTGCCAAAATGCCTGACCTCTTGCTGCTGCTGTGGCTGCTTTCCGTGCCCTCCACACTGTTTCATTGTGGCACTCTGTGGTCTACTCCTGTTTTTGCCACCTCCAGAATGTCATTGTGCCACTCTCTGACCTCATGCTGCTGTTGTGGCTGCTGCATTGACCTCCACTCTCTGTCATTGTGCCACTCTATGGCCTATTCCTGTTTTTTCCACCTCCAGAATATCATTGTGCCACTGTCTGACCTCATGCTGCTGCTGTGGCCGTGCCCTCCACACTATGTCATTGTGCCACTCTCTGACCTCATGCTGCTGTTGTGGCTGCTGCCGTGACCTCCACTCTCTGTCATTGTGCCACTCTGTGGCCTACTACTGTTTTGCCACCTCCAGAATGTCATTGTTCCCTTCTCTGACCTCATGCTGCTGTAGCTGCCGCTGTCACCTCCACACTCTGTCACTGATGTTGCCACCTGAGCCCTCAGCTTTTTTTTTTTCCAGCTGGCGCTGCCATGTCATTATCAGACTACATTCCCGCTTCAGTTTTTTGGTCAGTTTTGCCCTCTTAAGTGCCCAGGGAATTTTAGAGTGAAGCGATTCTAAGAGCGGCGGCAGTCATATGCGTGTCATACTAAAACACAACATTGTATGAAGACCAAACCAAGCTCCCTCTGCATATTTAAGCATGGCACAACATTCTACAGCACCCTGAAGGCTCTGTGCAGGATGGAAATAGCTGTTTTTTAACGCGATTCGTCCTGAAGTAATTCGGACCGAAACTAATTTTTGAGAAATTCGCCCATCTCTAATTACATCAGCCATGACGCCTCACCCAAACTTTGAGAAATGAATATGGATTCAAACTACCTGCCTCAGCCACTATTCTGATGCCGCCACCCGCCTGATGCCACACATTTGCTGCCAGTTTCTCCTTCTGCCTACCACCATCTTTACCAGGGACTGGTATTGCCACCCACCTCCACTCTCTCTCATTGTGCCACTCTATGACCTCCTGCTGCTGCTGCTGTTGCTGGCGTCGTGACATCCACACTGTGTCATTGTGCCACTTCTCAGACCTCATGCTGCAGCTGCTGTTGTTGCTGCTGCGGTCACCTCCACTCTGTGGTCTACTCCTGTTTTTGCCACCTCCAGAATGTCATTGTGCCACTGTCTGACCTCATGCCGCTGCTGTGGCTGCTGCCATGACTTACACACTCTGTCATTGTGCCACTCTGTGGCCTACTCCTGTTTTTGCCACCTCCAGAATGTCATTGTGCCACTGTCTGACCTCATGCTGCTGCTGTGGCTGCTGCCGTGACCTCCACACTGTGTCATTGTGCCACTCTGTGGCCTATTGTTTTCCCAACCCCCGGGGAAAGTTTTTTGTGGCCCCTGTCTTTCTCATTCTGCTGTGGCCCGCCGTCACCTCCGCACTCTTGGCCTAAAAGTTGCCAAATTTTAAACTCCAGCTTGTTTTTTTCCAGCTTTCGTTGGCTTTACTTTATTAGGCTACATTCCCCCTTGGGGTTTTTTTTGGGCAGTTTTTCCCTCTTAAGTGCCCAAAGGAAATTTTTTAGTGAAGCGATTTTAAAAGTGGGGGCAGTTTTGGCGGCCCTACTAAAAAACAACAAATTTTATGAAGACCAAAAAAAGCCCCCTCCCCCATATTTTTAACATGGCACCAAAAGTTCTGCCCCGCACCCATACAGCCTTTGGAAGTAATTCGGGCCCGAAATTTAATTTTGTCGGAAAAATTATTTAAGTCGGCGAACGAAAATTTTTTTGAAAATTTTGCAAAATCTCTTGGATGACAGAATGTGGCGCCAAAACCCAAACAGGTCAAATTTTTATTGTTCCAGGGGGAACCCAAATTTTGGGGCCCTACCTTTTATGGGCGGCTTTTAAGAACGGGGCTGGGCATTTTCTGGGATCAAAAAGCTATTTGGTTTGCCCCATTTTATGATATATGAAAAAGTCCCAAAATTTTAAAAATTTTGTGCGATAAGCGCAGAAGCACAAAATTTTTCCCCCGAAAACCCCCGATTTTGGGGCGTTTTTCGGTTGTTTCGCCCACTTTTTTTTGAAATTTGGGCAAAAGTTTGATTCTTTTATGGCAAACTTTGGGGCATAACAGTTTAAACAGTCAACCAGCTTAAAAAGGTGCCTGAGCCAACTTTTCGTATTGGCACCCAGAATGCGCCCGTAGTATGAACTGCAAAAGAATGGGGGTTTATAAATTCTGGTGCAATTTTATACTACCTTTAAAATTTTTAAAAATTGGCCCGTCTGCACCCAAAATTTTAAACATGGCCCTAAGGCCACTTTTTTGGGCGCAAGATGTGTTTCATATTGGGACACATTGTGCTGTGAGAAAACCCCCTTTTATACTAATGATGAATGCTTTTACTAACTTAATGAGGGAAAAAACTGTTGAGGTTGATGCCCGTTTTCATTCTTTTTCCCCCCTTTTGTCCCAAATTTAAAATAGGCAATTTTAAAAAAAGCCCCCCAAAATTATTAAAAAGAAAGAGCCAAGTGATAAATTTGGGGCTAACATAAAGTCCAAAAACTTTGAAAAAAACCCCGAATTAGAACGCATTTTAAAATTGTGGGGTAGCAGAAAAAAATCTTTTTTAGTTTTTGAGGTAATTTTTTTTTTTTAGCCAATAACCCTATGTTGGAAGAAAACCTTACTCCGGGGTCCCCCCCAAATATGACGTTTATACACTCACCCCCAATTTATTGGTACACCATACGTAACGGGTTGGACCCCCTTTTGCCTTCCCCAACTGCCTTAAATTTTTCCGTGGGGATAGGAAATTTAACAAGGGGTTGCAACAACTGCCAATTTTGGGTTCCAAGGGGCCTAAAGAAATGCCAAGAAAAAAATTCCCCCCCACCATGACACCAAAACCCACCACCTGAACCGTTTATACAAGGCAGATGGGTCCTTTCTTTTATGTTGTTGAAAAAGCCAAATTTTTGGGCCCCACCAAACCGAATGGTTTTTGCAGAAATCGAGACTCAACAGAAAAGGCAACCTTTTTTTCCAAACTTCTTTCCCGTCCAATTTCGATGGCTTGGCAAATTGGAGCCTCAGTTTCCTGTTTTTAGCCCGAAAGGGGTGGCAACCCCCCGGGGTGGTTTTGCCTGTGGGAGGCCCCTCTGCCCAAAGTCCGCCGTTTCTGGGCGTTTAGAGATGCTCTTTTTGGCCCACCCTTTGGGGGGAAAAAGGGGGGGCTATTTGGGGTCACTGTTGCCTTTCTATCTTTCCGAACCAGTCTGGCCCCATTCTCCTTTTGACCCCCGGGAAACAACAAGGCATTTCCGCCCACAGGACCTGCCCGCTCACGGGTGTTTTTTTTTTTTTTCCCGGGCCCCTTCTCTGTAAACCCCAGAATTTGGGTTGTGCCGGGGAAAATCCCCGGAGAAAACAGCTTTCTGAAAACCCAATCCCGCCATTTTGGCACCAACAAACCCATGCCACGTTCCAAAGGCACTTTAAAACAAAATTTTTCCCCCCTAATATGCTCGGTTTGAACTGCAGGAAAATTGTCCTGACCCAATTGCTACCCTGCCTAAAAGCACTAAAATTGCCCCCATGTGATTGGCTGATTTTGAAATTTAAATGTTAAAAGAAACGGGTTGGGGGGGGTGTACCCCAATAAAGGGGTGGGGGAGTTTTGGATGAAAATATTCGCCAGTTGGCGAACCCCCTTTTCCAGAGAACCGTGATTGACCCCGCAAACTCCGAAAACCCCGTCAGCTGGTTTTAAACCTGCATGTTTTCTGCCACACATGGAACCCGGCCCCCAAACTTAGACTCTGTCAATAAGTGTACAGGGGACACCCCCGATGGGAAACCCGAGCATTTGGGAGAACTGGGAAATTTTTTTTTAAAAAGCAAAATACGTATTACAAAAGCGAGTACCCCCTTCCCATTTCAGAAATGTAAAATTTTAAAATTTTTCATGGGGGCAACACAAAAAAAAATTTAAAACCCCTTTATTAAAAAAGTTAAAAAAGTCAATTTTCTGCTTTTTAAAAACAGTGGAAATTTGATTTGCCAAACAAAAAAAAATTAACTCATAGCCATAATGTCTAAAAAATGTTAAACAAAAAAATTGACCCCCCTAATGGGAAAAAGGGCAAAAATTTTGCCCAAAAGGTCCAAAAAATTTTTTGTGGTAAACCCTTTTAAACCCTCACGCCTTAAAAAAAATTTTTTTCCCCAAAAAGGGTTAAAAAAACCTTTTAGAACATTAAAAACAACATTTATATGGTTTAAAATTTAAAAAAAAATTCCCAAACTTCCAAGGGGTTTTTTTTTTTTTCCTTTTTTTTCCTTTTTATTCATTTATCAAAATCCACTTTTTTGGGGACCTGGAAACCCTTCCCCCTTTAGGAAAATAAATAGTTCTAAACAGCCTTTTCCCACACGTCTTTGACCCCGCATTGCAATCAAAGGACTTTCCCCCCCACAGTAATCCCTGCTAGATATTTTTGGTGACTTGAAATTTTGTAAAACTCCCCCCGCCTGTCCCTTTCTGCCTGTAATTTATGAATAGATTGGAACATCAGTGTAAGCTTTTTCAAAGCGCAGTCATTATTTTCAGAAAGGAAATACATAAAACCCACCGCTCTGAAAAGCTGTACTTGCCCCCCAAATTTCTGTTAGTAAATTCTGCTAGAAGGGTCAAAGATAAACCAACGTTCCCAAACCAACGTTAACAAAAGTTTTATGGTTTGAAACGAGTTAAACAGCCATGGGAAAATTTCCCAAAAAAAAGAGAAACCCCCCATCATACAGTCATCGCCCGGGGGTCTCTTTTCCAAAAAAAAAATTTCCAAACTGCATTAAAAGGGGGTTTGGCCCTAAAAACGGGGGGGAATAAAAATTAATTCCAACCCTTCCCTTTTAAAGTCAAAGAAAGGGGGACATCCAGGGAAAATTTTAGGGGGTCAACAAAAAAAACAGGGAGTGGGGTTGGTCCCCTGCTTTTTAAAAATTGAAACACAGACGGTCCATTGCAAAGAATCATTTTTACCCCACATTACACAAGTTCTCAAATGGTGGGAAAAAAGAAAGGGGAAAAAGGCCCCCATCTTCAATAAACATCATAAGAAGTATTGGCTTCCCAAATTTACAAAAAAGTATGAAAACTGACGTAGAAATTTTTTAAAAAAAGGTTTAAATTTTGAAGGGGAAAGAGATGAAAAATCAATAGGGCCGGGGGGGTTTGATTTTTGAAAAATTTATTTTGGGGGAAAAACAAGAGAAAAAGAGACTAGGGGATCGAGAAATTGAAGGAACTGTCAAGGCCAATGGAGGAAACCCAAATATTGAGTGTGTTTCACAAACCAAAGGAGTTGAAAACTTGACCAGGGGGTTTGGGAGGGCTCAATGCTTAGCTATATTTGACTATTGTACAAGATTTTAAATTACTTCGTTTCTTTTGGTACTATTTAGTATGAAAAGGGACATAATGTTCCCAGCAGGACAAAAAGCCCAGAAGCATATGTTTTCCCCCCAAGCCTTTGGGGGAAAGAAATGGTTTAAAAAAACAAAGAAAATAAAGTTGCAGGATTGGCCCCTTAAATCTGCAGACTGAAAAAAATCAAACACATAAATAAAAAGTTAATTCATCCAAAAAGAGCCCCACCCCGTTTTGACCAAAATTTAGGAAAATATTAAAAAGCACCCGGGGTCAGATTTCGGGGTTGAAAAAATCTTGAATCGGATCTAGAAACATATCCAAAAAAATCCAGGCAGTTTTTAAAAAAACCAAAAAGGGGGATTTTCAAAATACCTAACAAAGTAATAAAAATTTTAACTTTAAAAATTTTTTGGAGCAAAACCCCGGGAAAAAATGCAGTTATAAACAAAATCTGCCTTTAAATAAGCATTTGCTAAATATTTTAAGTTTGAAATTTTATGAGTAGGGCAAATGAATTTTTTTTAAAAGAGAATTTGTCTCCCCATTCAAAGCTGAAAGGGGATGGTGAGTTGGAGCCAGAAAGTCAAAAGTTCAATTTCATGTTACCCTTTTGCTTGGCACTGTTACGTTCATCAGAAATTTTAAGTCTAAGGGGTGTCCCAAACCCCTCTGGAAATGGCTTTCAAGAGGAAAATAATGATAAATTGAAGAACGATAATAAAAAATGATAACCAAAGAGTCCTTTAAAAAACCCTTTCCCGAGAGGGTTTTAAAAGGGGAACTTTAAAGGGCCAGTACCTCAGTTTCCGATTGCCCCCATCTGTTTGCTGTCTTTGCCAAAATTTGGGCTTTAGGGGAAAATGACCAAGGGGGAAACCACTTTGAAAGAAAATCATAAAAGGAAACAAAAATGGAATTTGCCAAAAAGCAAAATTGACAAGCCACAAAGCTTTGTCAAAATGTCCCTTTTGGAAAAAATGAAAAAAACTGGAACTTTTTGGGGGAACTCCCCAACTTTATTTTCACAGATGCAAAAAATTAAGCATACATAGCAAAGATTGTGCCTACGTAAAACCCTGGGGAGGCTCCTTATGTTTTTTGAGCTGCTTTTTTTCTGCATCTGTCTTTAGTTTTTACAAAAGTACCCGTGAAATTTCCCGGTATCAAATAATTTTGAAACAAAATGTTTACCCAGTTTTGAAAAATTTGGTCAAAATTCCCCAGGTATGGGGCCCCCCAAAAGGGTAATACCCAAAAAAACCAAAAAAATCCAAATAATGGCTAAGAGCAAAGCATTGGGAAAATATTCCGAAGTGGCTTTTTTTATTTTTTTTTTATCTATATCCCATAGAACATCTGTGGAAGGGGATGAAACCCCCGCAGTCTGGAGAAGGCCCTTTTAAGGGGCCGTTCACCAAGGCTTATTTTGGGAGGGATTTTTAGCCGTATTGTCGGCCCTATTTGCGCGCAATACCCCCTGCAATCCGTCCCAGCCATTACGGTAAACCACATTTTTCATAGAGAACAAAAAATTTCCCCCCTCCTTACCCCTCGGCCAATTTGGGCCGGGCGGGGAGAAAAATACATGCCCCCTTATTCCCCGGGGGGAAAACGCCCCCATGGATTAAAGGGGGTTTTGGGGCCGGGGGCTGGGGCCCTCCCCCTCCCCCCCGCCCTGGCCCCTTTCAAGCCGTAATTTCGGGCGAAAATCCGTCCCGCAATTAAAGGTTTCTGAATAAACCGTGTTAACCCCGGGCCCCAACACCTGAGAATGTGGGCCCCCTTAGAGGGAAAAAGGGAAAAAAAAACCCGGGGACAGATGCAGAAGATCTTTTTGAGAAATTTCGGTGCTTTCCACCCCCGGGCAGTTTTCTTGCGTTTTTGGGGGCTTTTTTGTTGGGGATAAATTTTAAATGCCAAATAAAAAACTGTTTTTTTAACAGCCCGCTTTATTCCAATTCCCAAATTGTTTAGTAAGGTGTTGTAAGTGAATAATCAACCATTGTGTTTGTAGTCCACAAGACTTCAAGCACCATAATTGATTTCTCGCTAACAACACCTTACTAAACAATTTTTGGGGAAAATTTTAAAAAGGGGGAGTTTTAATAAAGATGGTTTAACCTTGCATTGGGAGTTTCTACATCAGGGGAAAAAATGCCACAAAAACACGACAAACCATACTGTGTGAAAGCACCTTTTGCAGTGATTACCTCAAAAAGCTATGCAAAAAAAATTTAAATGGGTTTTTTCATTTTTGGGTCAGGCCAAATTTCATTTTGTTTCTTTTTACATTTTTTACAGCTAAATCACAATTGAAAAGCAATGTTTAATCTTCAATAGTTGATTTTCATCAAATGTATTTTTTTTACTTTTGTTAGTTTGATGTTATTTCAGTGATGATGAGTTTTTCTTTCTTTAAAAAAAAAGTTACCAACAATTTTGTTCACGTCTGTAAAATCCTTTTTTTATTTGCCCTTCCCCGTTGAGAGTCTTTAAAAAAATGCAGTTTTTTTTAAAAAAGGGAAAAAATATATGAAAATCACTACTTTTTTCTCAACGAATGCAATTTTTTGGGGTGAAGAACCCCTAGTGGAAATAGTAAGGGAAAACATGGTGGGGTTTTTTCCCAAAAACACAAGGGGTTCCCCATGTATTAAAACGCTCCCCAATAAAAATCAATTTGTTGCCCATAGCAACCCCAAACACAGCGCCCCCCTTTAAATTTTTCCCCGAGCAAAATTTTGAAAAGGGAAAGGGGGAGCTCGATTGGTTGTTAGAGGAAAACAAAGTGATTTTTAAAAACTAGACTTTTTCTTTCATGGGGGCCCCCCCAAGGGTTTTTTTTGAAAAAAATCCCGGGAGTTTTACATTCTGTTATTAGAGGAAATGCTTTTGAATCTACTTGAATCTACTTCCAGCCCTTGGGATTAAAAATATAAAAAGAAAACTTTTAAAAAGAACTCGGTGGGGTGAAGCCCATTCTTAAAAAAGGGTTAAAAATTTTGTAAAATTCAAAGAAGGTAGTGACTCTATATTTTTTAAACAAAACCGGAAAAGGTCAAGATACAATTTTTTTGAACAGTTTTTTTTGAAATATGTTTATATCACACTCCTTTTAAAAAGTTTAAAATCTTGTAACCCTTTCAAACTCTTTTCAAACTATAGAAAGAAACCGTGTCACAACAGAAAAACAATAATATATCATTTTTGATTCTACATTCTCTATAAATAACAATGCAGGGATGAACCACCAGGCAGAAAGCACAGAAAATACCAAAGCTTCCAACTGCCAAGCTCAGTTGTTGTAGTGTTTATGGCCTGCTCTGTTTCTGCTGTTGCACATGTAATATTTAATCCTTGCACTCTCTGCTTCTGGTTTGCTGTGGCCAGGCCGGCTCAAGCCTTGGCGTGTCTTCAATTATATGCACACATACAGATGAAAAGTATACATTTAATGGCCCATACATAAAATAGCTCATTAACATATTATATATATTATATATATATATATATATATATATAATATATATATATATATATATATTTATATATATATAATATATATATATATACACACACATATGTATATACATATACAGTACCGTACAAAAGTACTGTACAGTACAGTACGAAAGTTTGGGGTCACTTACATATTTCCTTATTTTTGAATGAAAAGCACAGTTTTTTTCAATGAAGCTAACATTAAATGAATCAGAAATACACTCTATACATTGTTAATGTGGTAAATGGCTATTCTAGCTGCAAAAGTCTGGTTGTTGATGCAATATCTACATAGGTGTATAGAGGCCCATTTCCAACAAACATCACTCCAGTGTTCTAATGGTACATTGTGTTTGCTAACTGCGTAAGAAAGCTATTAGATATTTTGAACACCCTTGAAAACCCTTGTGCAAGTATGTTAGCACAGTTGAAAACAGTTTTGGTGATTAGAGAAGTTGGTTGAGAATCTGGAGCATTACATTTGTTGGTTTGATTAAACTCGCAAAATGGCCAGAAAAAGAGAACTTTCATGTGAAACTCAATAGTCTATTCTTGTTCTGAGAGATGAAGGCTATTCCATCCGAAAAATTGCCAAGAAACTGAAGATTTCCTATAACAGTGTGTACTACTCCCTTCAGAGAAGAGCACAAACAGGCTCTAACCAGAGTAGAAAGAAAAGTGTGAGGCCCCGCTGCACAATTAAGTAACAAGACAAGTACATTAGAGTCTCTATTTTGAGAATTTGATGCCTCACAGGTCCTCAACTGGCAGCTTCATTAAATAGTACCCGCAAAATGCCAGTGTCAACGTCTACAGTGAAGAGGCGACTCTGGGATGCTGGCCTTCAGGGCAGAGTGGCAAAGAAAAAGCTATAACTGAAACTGGCTAAAAAAAAGGAAAAGATTAATAATGGCTAAAGAACACAGACATTGGACAGAGGAAGACAGTCACCAGATCTCAACCCCATTGAGCTGTTGTGGGAGCAGCTTGACCGTATGGTACGCAAAAAGTGGCCATCAAGCCAATCCAACTTGTGGGAGGGGCTTCTGGAAGCATGAGGTGAAATTTTTCCAGATTACCTCAGCAAAGGTCTGTAATACTATAATTGCTAGAAAGGGAGCATTATTTGACGAAAGCAAAGTTTGAAGTAGAAAATTATTATTTCAAATAGAAATCATTATTTCTAACCTTGTCAATGTCTTGACTATATTTCTATAAATGCAATTCATTTGATAAATAAAAGTATGAGTTTCCAGGGAAAACACAAAATTGTCTGGGTGACCACAAACTTTTGAGTGGTTTGTGTGTGTGTATATATATATATATATATATATATATATATATATATATATATACATATGTATATATATAGGGGTCAGCGCAAAGGCGGGCACTTGCACAGGTTTTTAGTCCAATTAATATAAAGTTTTATTTTAAGTCCACAGTCTTGCAACTCAAAACATAGCTTGGCTTCAGGGCATAACACAAAACAGTGAAATAATAAGTCTTTTCTTCAGGTAAACAGGTAAGAAACACAAATGAATAGTCTCACCAGCTGGTGCAGCGGGCCCCCAGGCCTGCACAGTCTCTCAGTTCAGGCAGTAAACAACTTCTGGTTTCAGGTGCAGAAATATCCCTCCTGCATTGAACCAACTGCTTTTTTTGTGGAAAGGGCCCCGGGTGGGTAGAGGCGATCTTTCCCACCCAGGCTCTCTGCCCATTAAAAAAAAAACCTGACTAACTGCTCAACAACCAAAGTTGTCACTGGCACAACAAATGTTTTTTTTTGTTTGTTTTTTTTGCCGTCACTGATGCCAGCCACCTCGGTTAAACATACATTCTATCCAATATTGTAGAAGGGCCAAATGTGCCATATATATCACCCATTACAACATACTTCTGTATGTAAGTCCTGAGGACACTCATACAGTTGAGAATACAAGCGGTAGCCTGGGGTCCGCCAAGGGGTTAACCAGACCCACACTGAGTGGGCCGATCTAAACTTTTGTGATCACAAAGAATCAGAACCTTGTGACCGACTGGGAATCTGCCTGGTAGTACAGATTACCGTTCTAAATCTGATGATGCAGTCCTAGACCACCAAAGTGGAAGGGCATTAACATAACTGAGTGAGCCTAGCTTAAAAACCAATGTCATATGTGTAATCGGGTGGGACAAGACAAAGTTTAGTGTAAATAGAAAAATGATTTACATTTTTGTATAGCTAAGCAATACCTAAAATCTTAGAATGTGTTGTGCCTCCAAAAAAACACTGGTCGAACTGAGGGTTCGTTATGTCAAATTAATAAGGTTTGTTTTTCGACTCCAATAATGCTTTCAAGTGTTTAATTTAACAGAAATATTTTTATATGTTAGGCAATAATTATGGGTACTAATGAGGATTGTAGTCCACATAAACTTTTTTCCCAAAGTTGTTTGCAGTCTCTTCAGGTTCCATCAAAACTGTGATAGTAAACCAAGGTCAAAAGATAATATTCTGCATCATTTTGTTCTGTGCTACCCTCCACACAATAATCTGTGGTGTGTATCCTGTTTCTTCATCATGAAAATTAAATCAAGGAAGTTTCAAACAAATGTTGTGCTGACATTATTTATATTCCAATTTTCATTTAGACCCCATGTTTTCTTCACAAATGTATTTAGATATTTTTATATAATTACAACATAAATTTATTCTAAATAAGCCTTCCAAGACATCTAACGTACATGAACTCCATACTATTGGGGGGTGGTGTATGGCGTGGGCACAGTAGTTGAGCCCACTCCATACATGGCAGGTAGCAGCTATGTTACACTGCTCACAACTGCCTTTAATGACCAAGATCATGAATAAATACAAACTGGGTCACTGTAACCACTGGGTCATTGTAACCACTAGCAACCTCTGAATTTATGCCACTACATAGGGGAGCCAGCCAATTACTTCTTCCTGCAATGGAATTTCAGAGTGTTGAGCATTTAAAATATATTTAAAAAAAAATTTTATATTTTTAATAATATATAATTTTTAAATATATATATATATATAATTTTGATATTAAAAATATAATATATATAAATTTTTAAAAAATTTTAAATAATTATATAAAAAAAATATATATATTTTTTATATATATTTTTATATATAACCCCCACATTTTTTTTAAGGAAAATTTTGGGTTATTTTTTAAACAAAAAATAAAGAAACAAAATAACATAATTTTTCACATGCATTCCCAAAAATTTTAAGGTTAAAAATATATCATTTAAAAATGGGAATTTTTAGAAAAAATTGTGCGTTTGCCAAATTTTCCCAAAAACTGTGGTCAAAAAGTGGAATTACTTAAAAAAGTATTTCAGTCCAATCTTGCTGTAAAAAAAAAACCTTTTGGCATGTTAAAAAAAATTTTCTGGGAGTGTTTTTAAAAAAGGTTTTTTTTAAAAAGAAACCCAATAAAATTATTTTAATGCTACATATAAAATTCCTGCATTAAAAGAATGCAACTCAAGGAATTACATAAAAATCAAACCTAAAAACAATAGCAGAATTATGTTTTTCATTTTTGTTCCACCTTGTTACATAGGGCCGGAACTGTCCCATGTAGCTGTTTTTACTCTTCACAGTCTGTCTAGGTTAACACTTCTTATTCAGGCTATGGGCAGGTCTGACAGCAGTGACTGACATTTCAGCTCTGCTGGCTTCTATTCCTAGCTGAGGGTGATACAGAGACATTACTGATGAGGGGCTGTGAAAAACATTGATACCATTCAAGCGAGATGTCTGGCTACAAATGGGATCTAGCATAAATGTATTTGTTATGAGAGGAAGCTTCTAAGAGAGAGGATAACTGACATGCTGCCAAGACACTCAGTCAACTGCTGTGACTCTGTTATCTTTGATGAAATAACACATAAATGTGCTCTGCAGACCTGACAGGATGACACAAGACTATTCTCAGGTCAGAAATTCTAATTGTGACATGTATGAAAGGGTTTTACCCCATTTTTCTGGCATTAATGCACCTAACTGAGCCGGCTACGATGTCTAATGCACCTAACGTATGTGTTAGGCACATTGTTTGTAAGACTCGACACTGTGGGCGTTCTGGAGGCATTCTGGGGGCGTTATGGAGGCTTGTCAAACCACATTTGTAACATTAGACACATATATGAATGTGGTTCGGCAAAACTAGGCACATTATTGCTCCAACAGGCAGTCCTATCTCAATGTGGTCTGTCTGAGGAGTTAAAGTGGAGCTAGATTTGCTGTAAGGGGCAAAAATGTCCAATATTTCTCAACTTACACCAATACAATAATAAAAAGTAATTTATTATAATTAGCAAACTGTATAGAATTTTATTATTTAAATTTAATGAAAAATATGATAATTTAAATTAATATAAAATTTATAATATCCCCAGAATATAAAAGTATATCCTATAAAATGCTTTTAAAACTAATATAATCTAAAACAAATTTTACAGTAAAAAAACCCATTGATTATGTTGTTCAGATTTTTATATTTTATTTTTTACTACATTAAATTTGAAATTTATTTTTGCTGCTCTCACCCTTTATTCCACATACGGCAAGAGCCAGCACAGCACAGGTATTGCTGGAACCTGTGGTTCACCAAGCAAGATCAGTACTATTATTTCTATTCACTGACATGCTATTCTAATGACTTTTCTCTTATTTCCAGCCTATCTATAGCCTTTATACATGTAAGGCGCATTACTTATGCGTCTAAGTTCTGTAATGTGCCTAACACACATGAGCTTTACACACCATTTATGAACG
The DNA here is from genome assembly GCA_025379985.1 of Phyllomedusa bahiana. NCBI lineage: Eukaryota > Metazoa > Chordata > Amphibia > Anura > Hylidae > Phyllomedusa > Phyllomedusa bahiana. Next base: position 122,436 of record JAODAL010007043.1, read on the forward strand.
CACAAAAAAACACTTTCATACATCAGGCGCATTATACACTGAAAACGAGACTCAACAGTTCACTTTGACTCACCTGCGTTCATACATGTCGACCTAAGAGTTGAAGGTTTTCTCAGTAGAATGATAAAATCAAAGACTGAGAAGCTCTGTTCTGATAATAAGACACACCAGAGAGTGACTTCACCATCCTGGCCACTGCAAGAGCAAAGATGGTTAGCTGGTAACTAGAGAAATGTGTGTTAATAAGCATGATCTAGCTTATTAACCTATTCTAGCTGTGAAATAAAGCTACATTGGAAGAGCAATGTGTTTGGTTATTATCATTTTTACCTATGCCTACATGTTTAAAACTAATCAATAAGATTGAAATACCCCTTTGAGGCCTCTTCATTACGGTGTTAGGGTATGTTCACACAATGTACTGTGTCATGTACAGCACACGCCGCAGTACATCGTGTGTCTCGGGAGCTCGCGATGATCAGCGCGTACTACAGATGCACGGGGAGCCGGCAACCCGCCGGCCCCATAGACATGTATTAGTCGCGGTGCTTTCATGTCACTTATCTCCCCGCGCGTACAATACGATCGTATTGTACAAGCTGGGAGAGGAGGCGTAATCCATTGTTCTCTATGAGAACTATGGATTGCCGTAATTTCTGCATGCATCTCGCCCGTATTAGAGCGCAAATACGCTGCGAAATGTGCGCCGAAATTACACCGTTTGAACATAGTCTTAAATATTACTATTATACTGTACAATACAACTCAACCTCCAAATAAATAAATAAATAAAAAAAATGTGCAGATCTTGCAAATAGGGGATAAAAAAGTAATATTTATGTGAAATGGGCTGAGTTGTAATACCAGACACATCCCATTAGCAAGATTGGTAAGGCTTCTGGTGAATTTTTTTTAAGAATCTTACCATATAATTTATATTTGTGTGTCTAATATACGTATACAAAGAAGCATTAATAAAAGAACAAGGAATTCATTTTCTAAATATAGCATTTGTTATAGACATAAAAGAGAAAAAAAAATAACAGTCCAATGAACTAAACTGAAAATCAAAAATGTTCATCCTTGGTCCCTGGTGTCTGTCTGTTTTTAGAGATGTAGCTCTTTGGGTGTAGCTTACTCTGATCTTTCAGTGATGTTCTTAGACAATTTACATGCTGTAACATTTCTACTGCTTGCACAAGACTTAAAAAGAAATGATTCAGATAAAACTACATCACATGATTGCTTGAATGTTCTCTCTATTGTGGTCATTGAAGTGTGAACACTAGAGATAAATGCATTAGGATGCTGAGAACTCTAATACCTTAGGCTGTTTGTGATCACAGCCAAGATGGTCTTCTTACATGCCTCTGCACTGAATTACATGTGAATAACTAAAAAGAAGTCCTTCTAGCTGCCTGATAAATTACGTATACCTGACACCAGGTCATGCTAGAGGCTACAGTGTATTTTCTAAAGGTGTGAGGAGCTTAACTTAAAAAGCAGGCAATTGAATTCCATTAGATTAGAACTTAGTTTCAGTCAAGTAGGTTAAGTCAGAGTCGGAAAGTCCATGTAAACAGTCACTGCAGTATACAACAGAAGCATATGTGGAAGCACAGATTTCAGGCGAATCAAAAGATTTCTGAAACAGCAATTGAAATTTAATGTGGATAAAAGTGAGGTTATGTGCTTAGGAAGAGAGAAACAAATGTTACAATTTTGCATTAAATATTAAATTGCTGGGTGGAATTGCTACTATAAGGTTCCGTTTACACGGCAGTGGACAAATACCGGCCGGTTTGCCGGCCGGCATTTGTCCTGTTATGCGGCCGTCCCCACGCCGCGGGGGGGACAGCTTTTCTCCGCGATGAGCGGAGAACAGCCCTCCCCCCTCCCATTGAGATGCACATGTTCCGTCCGGAAACCGGACGGAAGATTGTGCATGTTCAATGTTTTGTCGCCGTTCCGCCGGCGACAAAACCACCGGGCGGAAAACCCGTGCAGTGGGGACTGCACGGGTGGTCTGAAAAACCGTCCGAAACCCGTGCAGTGGGGACATGCCCTAACAGACTTGGGAAAATTAGTGGACAAAAACCTAGACTGAGCAACCAGTGCCAAGAAGCTGTGGCCAAGGCAAATAAATTCAGGGATGCCTCAAAAAAGGCAAAAATGAGTAAAATTAGATAAATATAATAAATCAACCAAAAGGAAGCATAGATGCTTGTCACGAATGGCACATAGAATAGTATGGTCTATATTGTATGTAAGAATGAAATAGATGAATAGGAGCTGGTAGGAGAGGTAATTATGGAAATTGTTCTGTTGAAATTCACAAATTATCAAACTTGGGTTAAATTAGGAAAGAAGGACAGGGTAGATGCAAATGAATCGCTATGTACAAATATATGAATCTACAGTACCGAGAACTGATCTTTTTAGGCTTGTACCTAAACTTTTAACCATGACTTCTGTCACCCCTCTCAAGAGACAGAAATTGAATCCACTGGGTCAGCTGCAAATTTATATATATCGAACCAGGTATAGAACCAGGCTGAGGAGTGGAGTTCCTTGTTCCTCACCCTTTAACCTCTTATATAAGAGATCTGGATTCTGCTGCAGGGAACCCCCAGGTTACTACTCCCAATGTGGTCAATTGTGGTGACAGCTGATGTGTCACGAGCAGAGGGTCAAGACAAGATGAGTAGTTTCATAAATGCGTAGATAGGCCAAAGGTCAGGAGAGACAGCAGACAGGTGGAAAGGTCAGGAGACAAGCTGAGGTCGGATACCCGCAATACCACTATAGAGCTAAGATAGCACACCAAAGATCTGATGCAGAGGTGTGGGAGGAGCCCCTTTAACACCATACTAATATTCGATGCACAGGTACATCATAGTGTTGGTGAGGAAGTATGGAGCCTCTAATCCCAGCTGTTTAACCCTTTAGACATGGCAGCAATTGCAGTCACGGTGTCTACATGGATGAAAAACTGTGCTCTTCACTGTTCCTTTCCCTGATTCCCCCCATGGCAGTCGGAAGCCTAATAAAAGCTTGCAATCATGACTCCTAGTGGTCAAGAACTCTATGGGGACTACAGGTACCAATGTAAAAAAAAGTCTTAAAAATATAAAAAAAAAAAAAAAATGGAAGTTGAAAACACCAACCTTTTGCCATTTTACACTTAAAAATAAGAATGTTACATAATTGCTGTCGACACATCCATAAATGTCCAATCATTTATAATACAGTGTATGGTGAACACCAAGGAAGAAAAAAATTGGCAAAAGTATGTTTTTTTGGTAATTTCATGTCCCCAAAAATTGGAGTAAAAGTGATATATCCATATAAAGTCCAAATATCTCACAATGGCACTGATAAAAACTACACCAGTCTGAAAAAGCCTCACTCTGGCCCATAGATTGAAAAACAAAAAAGTAATAGGCCACAGAATATGATACTGAAGTGTTAATTTAAAGAGACACTGCCAACAGAAGGGGTGTTTTTGTTAAAATTAATATTCCTGGAAAATATATATATATATATATATATATACTTAGAATTTGTGGCATTTTTTGTTTGTTTTGGCAGTCCATGCAATTAAATATGGCATTTAAAATATTGTCATTCTCTATCTGTGTGATAGAATATTTGTTTGGCACTTTACTTCAACTGCTACTTATTAATATATAGTCTCATTACAAATAGGTAATGACATAATGATTGCTTTATTGTTCTCTCCACAGGGATAGTTGAGATTATACTAGACTGCAGTAATACATTATAGGAGAATATGGTAATCTTTTTCTGAAGAAGGAGGGGGGGGGGTTCACAATAATCAGGTAATTGCTAAAAATATTTACACTTCACAATCCTCTTTATGCTATGCTATCATAGCTCACAGAAAGGAACTCAGGGCGACATGTATGAACGGGATTTACGCCTGTTTTCTGGCGTATTTTGCGCCTCACCGGCTCAAATCCGCTGTCGAACGCAGGGATGCGGTGTTAGGCGCAGCGTTCGCCACTTTCGGCTGCGCCTCACATGAAGGGGCGTGCAATGGGCGCGGTGTGGGCACAGTGAAGGCGTTCCGGGGCGGGACGAGGCGCGCTCAAAAAACTGGGCCCATGTACGATCGCGAGTCGGCAAAGGCGGGCAATGCGCGCTGTCAGCTGACAGTCAGACCTAGTTGTTTTTGGTTAAATGACCCGGAGGAGGGGAAGTAAAGCGGAAGGGAAAAATGGAGGAAAACATTAGAAGATCGCAAAGAAATCTCGGTCTAGCGCCTTGCGGCAGGGGAGATTTCCCAAAAAAAAGCCTTTATTAGGTGTAAAAAATTTCAGAAAAAAAAGCCAAACCTACTAAAAAATCTAAAAAAAATTCTTTCCCAAAAAAAAAGAACGGGGGTAAATCGGGAATTTGGATATTTGGAAATTGCGGGAAATACGTATTCAAATTCTGAAGCGCTTTATTTGGTCGGGCCCCTAACCTTTCTTTATTTTTGTTACACCCTTACTATTTATCCTTGGCTAAAGAAAAAAAAGACATAAAAATGAATTTATTGAATAATGTTTTTTTTCTTTACCCCCATTTTATTGATCATTTTTAAACATCGGGAAAACTTCTGGGTCTTATCATTTGATTTTCGGCCATGTACAGTTTTATTCCAGATTGCATTGGGAAAACCCATAAGAGCGTGTCGCTTCTTCCATTGGTCCAAATAACCGCCTCTTTTAACTTACCCAATTCAAAACCCCAAGCCGCTTGATTTTTTTTCCCCATAGAATCTATGAGAAAGTAGTTGGTTGATTCGTCGGGTACCCAAAACCCGCTAACAACCAACAGCTTTTTCTGCTTTTTTAAATGTATTTTTGAACTGCCCCGCCTTTGAATTTGTTTGGGCCCAAATCTTCTCCATAGGTTTTAATGGTTCCTGTGTCCTATTCTGTTTGGTGGTTTGCGACCAATGAAAAAGAAGCTTAACAATTTAAATTTCTGTATTTCCCGGAAATTTTATACCCCTTTCCTTATGTACGCCGGTTTCGGCGACAAATGGGGTTGTTGGGATTAATTGATTTAAATTTTTATAAAGGGTTTCGCTCTTTTTCAGAGAATTTTTTACCTTATAAAAATGATTTTTTTTAATTTAAATCCATGCCCCCAGGCCACTAGCGCCAAGATTTCTTCCCCCCGATCTCCCCCATAGACTACAATGGGCAAGTAGCTTGCGCTTGTTTGGCCCGGGATAGCCAACCCCCCGCGAGTTAAACCCAACAGTTTTTCTCCCTTTTTATGTTTTTTGAACTGTCCCGCTGAAAGGTGCTGGAAAAGTGGATCCGTGGCCCACCGAAAGCAATGGTGTAAAGCCTTTACAGGGGGGGAATTAATTTGAACCGGTTTTCACCAGAGCCCGCCGCAAATGGGGGGGATGGACTTGCTCGGGGAAAAATTTCCCGGTCGCCCCACTGGGGTGATTTTTTGGGTGGCAGAAAAGGCGGGTGGTACAAAACCCGGGTAAAGGTGGCGAAGTGGGGACAGGCAACGAGGTCAGGGCAGGCGTAAAGGTTTTCGTGGTCGAGAAACAGGAGCGTAAAGGTTCGGTACACGGAAGACAGGCTATGAGGCAGAAACGTTTACAAAAAGGTATTTGGCACTAAAATCGGCAAAGGGACCCGGAAAAGGAAAGGAGGTTAAATAGGGTCCCTGCCGGGGCCTTTACAATAATGGGCGTTTTGGCCGTTTAAATCCCGAGAGCCGGCGCCCAAAAGGCGGAAAGGAGGGGGGCCAGTCAGTAAGGGGGGGCCGGGACCCGACCGTGGGACTGGAGTCGCCACTGGGACCCGAGGGCGCAGCCCGAGTCGCTCGTGACACCCGCCCTTTGATTTTGTTGGTTAAAAGTTTTTTTTCCCTAGGTTATAATGGGTCCCCGTGCACCTTTTTGATTGGCCGGATTGCCAAGCCCCCGCTAGCTCAACCAATCAGCTTTTTCTGCATTTTTTTTCTGTTTTTGAAATGTCCCGCCCTTTTATTTGATTGGTCAATATTTTTCCTAGGTTATATGGTTCACTTTCGTCCTTTCTGATTTGGGGGGTA